>CM052007.1:3000000-3255000 GCA_028455935.1 Simplicillium aogashimaense | reverse complement strand
ATGATGGCTGTGACCTCATCTCACCGACGGATAAAGGAAGCTCGTATTGACGGCACGACAACGGCACGACGACAGGAGTGACGGGAACAGTGTTGCAGTAACGGGAGTAATATTGCGGTGAGGAAAGAGTATGATGTGAATACTACTTCTAGGTAGTCTCTGTTTGTATGGTAGCTAGATACTTAAGGAGAGGCAGTCCCTGCTCTCCTCAGGAGATAGAAGAGATATAGACAATACAGAAGGACTTCATACCGCATACAAAGGGCCAGGATTTGAGTAAGGCACTCTCCTGATCCGGTGCTTGTGAAACCTTCATCTTGTCGAAAGCCTTCCCAACGACGTACACGCCGCTTGTCCTCATTCTCCTCCCACTTGTCCATTCCCTGATTCTCGACGGTCTTTGGCTAGGACCGTCCCAACGTCTTGGAATTCAGTCCTCTGGCTGTTCCAACACTGATCAGTGGTTGACCACAGATTAGCCAGAAACCCCCATTCCTTTTCACCTCTACCCCCTCCCTTTGATTAGCCTTTGGTTCTCTGTTGTTCTACAATGGACAACTCCCCGGAGAATGAGCTATCCCAGCTCGTGACTGCTGGCCAAATCGAAATTCCCCCGGAACTGGAACGTGTGTTCTCCTACTGCGACGAAAATTGGGCGAAGTGTGCTCCCTTTGAAGGTGCCCAAAGCAAGGAAGAAGCAGAAGGGATCAATGCACAGACTGCGACAAACACCACCTTCTTTGCGATCTTCCACAACCTCCATCGAAAATGGACTGGTCAAATTCTTTGGAAGTACCTCAGAGAAGACTTCGAGTTTTGGACTGTCCATACATGGAGTCTTGTGCACCGAGAGATGGTTCGTGAATTCGAAAGAATGCTCACGGAAGCAGGCATCAACCTTGTTACCAATAGAGGATGGCACACCCACCGCATCATCTACTTAACTGTTAATGCAGAGGAATATCCTGGTGATAGTGGAATAATCCAGGACAATGCAAGCACTGCAGGAGTTGCAGAACAGATTCACCGAGAAACTTTCAAAGCTGAGAAACTCCAAGAGCTATCCTCCACTACTCTCCCATTCCAGCCCATAACCCCCCTACCACTGAACTCCTCGTTCATCTCAGAGCTGGACTTCCAAAGCGGCGACCTGAATCATACTGCCGCCCGTCAGCGAAAGAAGTCTACCAACCCACAGGACGAAAGCAGGCCTGAATCTGGTTCTGATCAACAATCTTCCCTTATCCCTTTTACGCCTACTTATACCCCCCCCTACTACACCGACCTCTTCCGCGCCCCTTACACAGACTTCCCCTCATGCCCGGTCTTTTCTTCTACCCCTTCTTACTACCTTGCTTGTACTTTCGTTGGAGAGAATGCTTTTGCTTCATCTGAAGGGAATGTTCCGCCGCTAAATCCGCCAGGTGGTGGTAGTAGTGGTAGTGGTAGTGATCCAACCGACCCTAACGATCCTGATAGCTATGGAAATAGTAGTTGGTCTCCATCAGAAGAATTTGGAAACCGTCGATATCAATCACAAATACCTCAACCAGTGTTTTCCCCGGTTAACAAGGTTTCCATCGATGTCCTAGACAGAATGGACATTATTACCGATAGTTATATTGGAGAGGAAAAATACACCGGTCGAGCATATTGCTTCCTGCGTACTATGACTAATGGTTTTCTTGACCGCTGTAATCGGGTTGGCCTCGAACCAGAACACTACGCACGCGCACTCCCTATTATGCTCTCTGGTCCTGCACAAATGTTTTATGTGAGTACCCTTGCAAACAGGAATCTGTCGTACAGGGATCTCGTTGAGGGTCTTCGTTCGCGCTTTGAGCCAGCCATAACTATAGATCGGTATTGGGATGAGTGGCAAAGGCTCTCACTAAACTCGTTCATGGCGGATCACCCAGACAAGACAACACTAGGATGCTTCAATCTGCTTGTTGAAAGAATTCAATTGCTACACGGAGGTATCTTTTCTAAACGAGAGAAGGATACTCCACTCTCGGACATCCAACGTGCACTAAGGTATGCTGTAAGAGACAACAGAGCATGTGTTACCGCTCTCTTACAGCCGCCAGCAAAGTTCGAGGATCTTGTTGCTTCCCTCCGACAGTCGATTGTCGTATTTGAGACAACACACTCACGTTACCGACCGATGAAGACAAGGGAAAGAGGGTAAGCCCCGAAATTAGGCCACAACACCAGCGGCAGCAATAAAAGGGTTCGAATGCAACGAGAACTATTTGATCAAATGGTCTATCCAATAATTATCGTGTGTAGATAATTGTTGTGGAAGCAATAGCACCTCAGACCATAGATAAAGGGGAAAGTCTCGCGGCCGTTATGGCAGCCGCGACTTAACCGCCAACACGACATACAGATAGTTTCACATATAAAGAAAAGTACGAAAATAAGAGAAGAAGAGATTGATTGATTGACGCAAGTTCTCTATACTAGCCTAGTCTGCTGTGTACTTGAATAGTAACAAGTCTTTAATTTTTAATTCCAAGGTGTCTTGATCTATCTAATTCTGTATTACTCCCCAGTTACCCTGCCTTGTTCCAGGGTTTGAATATAAGAATCTAATAAGCATTGAGACAAGGGAAAGAGGGCAACCCCAGAAAATAGGCCACAATGCCTATAGTGGCAATTGAAGAGTTCAAATGCAATGAGAACCATTTGATCAAATGGTTAATCCAATAATTATCGTGTGCGGATAACTGTTGCGGGAGAAAATGGCACCTCTGGCCATAGAGACGGGAGAGTCTCGCGGCCGACTGGGCAGCCGCGACTCAATCACCATGCAGCACACAGTTAGGTTCACACGTAAAGAAATATAAAAAGAATGAAGAAAAGATTGATTGAGGGAAGTTCCCTATGCTAGCTTACATTGCCGCGTACTTTAAATAGCAAGGTTTTCGTTTTAATTTCCACCCCCTTATAGTCCTAGAACGCCGCAATGTATGTGGCCCTGATTCTCCTACCCTTCTTGGGGGTCTCAGCATCTAATATTTCCAGATAAATTAGATAAATTAGAATAAGGGGAAGGATAACACAATATAATGACCCAAGCAATTTATTTATAGCTATTTTCCCTGCTTTTATAATCCTCTTTCTATAGGAGGCCTCGTACTATTTCCACTGTGCATAATCTTTAACACTCTTCAAGCTACGTCCTCGTCTCCTACAGCCTGATGGCTCTCCGCGAAACGACCAGTATTTGCGAGCCTCCTAGTTAGTTACTATACCAGGCTTCCAACTGCTTCGACCGTGTCAACCAGTCCCCGCCGGCGAGAACCGTGACACCGAGCGTCAGGACTTGTATATAGAGTTAAAGAGTGACAGAGCCAAGAGATTATCGCGAGGTGTGCAGAGTAGTAAGGGATAGGGACGTGACTGTATTGATATCAGGGTTACTTGGCTCACTAACGTAGTCTTCGCTTCTTATTCGCTATGTTATAGCTGGTCTGGCCCCGCCAACTTTGTGCCTCTGTCCCTTTCTCTCCCGCGGAGTCTTGCCTCATACAGACTCCTGTCGCAACTGGCCAACTTCAGCCTCTTTACCGTCGTCGATCCAGGCGACCGGGGAGATTCTAACAAGCCATGTTCTGCGCCACTGCTTATGCCAGCACGCACTTGACATGACGGATGGTGTTTGGTGTCTGGTGCCCCGAAGTTACTCTGCCAAGAACTTGCCTCGTTAATCTGGTAGGAGGGATTTGCGTATAGTAAACCGATGTATGATCGACAATGATGGAACAAATGGTGAATCACCGTGACAGGTTCAGCAATAACATTAGCACTGGATATACCGGTTGTAACCGTTAATGGAGTCGCTATGGTTTAGTGTTAAAACTTTTGAGTAACGAATTTCACCACTAAAATGGCACATCGACATCGCCCTGAAGCTTTGGGGCTAGCAACCTGTTTCTGGTTTTGCTGCAATGAGGAGTTTACTGTATTATCTTCGTCTTACGGTTATTTCCGCACATTGATTCATTGATGCGTGCTGTTAGTTTAACCCCTCCGTGGAGATGCTACAATGCCTTCATGAGCCGCGGCCAGGCACGGCAAAAGGTTTGCTGGTTGGGATACTCTTGTACAATACTCGACATGTTCGCACAGGGATGAGGCGGCCCCACGACTTGAAATTTTTAGAATGTGGATTGCGTAGGCTGCATGTACAAATGAGAGCTGTCAACGCGATGATCGCTAAAAGGTCATGCAGCTTCCTAAAGTATACCGCATGCCCAGTATCTCGGCCGATGACAGTACGAATAGAACCATGCCCAGTGAACAGTCTTCATGAAAACATACGTTTTGTAAGCGAAGATGCATGTGATCTCCGACGTGTTCAAGACGTAAACAGGTGGAAGTTGGTTGTTGTGTTCGGGTACACATCCCGCTGCGCCTGCCAAAAAAAACTTTTTTAGCCTTGTTCAAGCCACTAACAATGCACAGATGTGGGAGGATGACTCAAGTTGCCGCAGTACAGCACTATGACACCGAGAGCTACAGAGATTTTCCCAGCTGCTGGTGCATATTTTATTGATTGAATGAATGCCGTAAGAAGACGAGCGGAAAAAGACAAATTTGGTGACCTGTCTCAGGCCGCCGCTTCGTAGCGCACGATGTCGCGATTGGTAGAGAGTTTCTTTCCGGTAAATATTTTCACTTGGCTTTCACTGCGAGTTGAGCCGTGGCCATGCGAAATCATGCCTTCCAGCCACGCCACGTGGAGTGTGCATTTCGCATCGATTATTTCCGTGAAGCGCAACTAACTATTATACAGGCAGTTGTCATTTTCGAAGCTAGGTATTCAAGGCTCATAGCAAGGCAAGTATGGCTTCGACTGTTATTTGCTGCAAGTCTGCCACAGAGCCAACGTCATGGTTCTGCACCATTCATTCAACTATGTAGAGTAAGCCGATGGCATCGCCAGGGTCGTGCGGACTAAGTGCGTCATGCAAGGGCCGCCTCATCGAATTTCGCAAGTCGATGAGTAGACGGGTCTCGACGGGATCCGACGCTGTTAGGTTTACACCCAACTCTGTAAATATACCCTCCAACAATGAACTCGCCAATGCTATCTTGACTGGGCGCACTCCCACTTGTTGTGACTCACACCAGCTGGGCCACAATGACTGGCCAGTGTGATCAGCTCTGTTAGTGGGATGCAATTCGGGTCCATCATCCTTGCCGGACCGCCGGCGCAGTGGGCCGCCGACTAGGCTTTGCGGTTGACTTTTTGACGCCGAGCCAGAAAGCAGGAAAAAATTCATGTTTCGTCTTCTATATAAGATTGCAGTGTTCATCTTACAATTCATGATTGGTTTCTTGTCAATAACATCCTCCTTTGCACACCGCTGATAAAGCATATTTGCTTCACTTTACGACCTGACCAACACCATTAAGTCCCACTTATCACTTACACCACCCTGCCACAAACAACAATGCCCGCCAGCGGCCTCGCTATCAACCCCAACGGCCTCATGGCTGTGAGTGTTGCTGATCTTCAGCATATAAACCCCCTCTTGGAAGGAATCCTTCAAAACACCAACCGCGAAGCTCAGCTCAAGGTTCTCAATGCTGAGCGACGTAGCTCCCGGTTTTCTTCCGCGGCTACCAGTGCCGCGGCAACACCAGACAACGCCTCTATTGCATCCAAGGAGAGTCGCAAAGGGAAAAAGCCTAAGAAGTCTCTGTTCTCAACCACAGATGTCAAGAATCATACGCTCAGCGTCATGCCTCCCTTTCGCCTATAGGCAGGACTGAGCACTCACGCGCTTATCCTTGCAAAACATCCATCAACAACATACCCTTTAATGTTTTGAATTACATGGTGCTCGGTTCATGATCATGAACTGACTGCCGATTTTTTTCCACGACGATTACAACGTACATGTCGTTACGATTCTTAATGATAATAGCAAAAAGTCGAGCTTAAGGTCGGCGGTTGCCCTTAATTACGATACAATGTTTCTCTGCTGTCGTTTCGTTGTTAAATTCTTGATTTCATCGATCGACTTTGGAGTTCGCGCCTGTTGGTACATATATTCTGGCTATGAGTTTCATCTACGATACATAATATATTGCATTGTTTGTTCTTCCTAAACCTCAATGTCATTTCTTTCTCTGTGTGAAAGGCATGCCTGGCTCCAAGGTGCTAATCCACTATTGTGGCACAGAGTCATTCTGGATTGGATCTCTCGCACCAATCCTATCAACGCTGAAGTGCTAGAAACTGTCGTCTATGGGCTTGTTCATTTTGACCAAGCTGGGGCTAAATTCTGATGAATCTGGATCCGCTCCAGCATTTGCTAGAATATTACCAACAATTTGTCTACTGGCCTCTCTAGCTGTGATAGGTAATATTCGATTAGCTCATTTGTCCGTATCTGTAACGAGGGAATGCAGGTGAAGGCTGGCAGCGAAAAGCATTCAATCAAAATCAGGACAATAGCATAATATTGCCTTGTTGCGCAATAGAGAGGGCTTGTTCTCACCGGGTGTTTGTAGAAGCTTAGACGGCGGCAAAGCGAATTGAATCGTTTTTGGGGGGCTCAAGCCACCGTACAGATCTACGTCATCGTCGTCGCTATCCCAATCGATCTCGTATTGTCGTTCCTTTTTGCCTGACCTACTTTCGTCCGCTGTATTTGCGGCAAGCGCATCCCTGATCTGTTTCGCCGCAACTGGCGTCTGCACACTCAAGCCGGGAGTCCTTGGGCCCTGCGACGCCGCTGCAAAGTGCTGTCGGGACATGCTGCCTTTGTATGGCGACATATAGACGTCACTGCGCAATGTCGGCACCGCCATTTCGGGAGAAGACATGGGCGACTCTTGCCATGGCGGCGGTCCCGGCCGCTTCCCAGCGTTAGACTTGAGAGGAGTTCCTCGCACCGTCGGCTTGTGAGGTGTGGCTTGCAGACGATAGTTTTTGTCCAACACTCGATGTAGGAGCGGGTCTTTACTTTTTTGTGCTGATTGATCTGCTCGGTTGCGCTCTTCAATCAAAGATTGGGGGGTCATGCTCATATCTGGCAACCGTGCGGTTTGCTGAGCGAACACGATGCTCGAATCGTAATCGTCTTCGAGAACAGTTGTCTGGCCCTCCTCTTCAACCTTCATTTCTCTTCTCATGGCTTCGTATGGCGATTCCATGTTTGACATATCTGCTCGAACCGCTTTTGAAATAGCTCGTCGTGGAGTACTGCCAGTAAGTTCCGCACCATCGAGAGTTAACTCTTCAGTCATGGATCCGCCGTCGTTACCTGTCGCGGTAGCTGCCTCGTCATCTTCGTTGTCTCGCTCTTTCGTCTCGTTATTGGCTTCCTCTCGCATTGTAGAACTTTCTTCTAGGACCGTAGTGTCCCCATCGTTGTTCAGTTCTTCATAACCTGACAAGGACACATTCGCAGACGCTTCAAAGAATTGTTTCCAGAACTATGAAATCAGAATACATTCTGGCAGGACGTATTGAGAGGCACCTTACCTTGGAGGCATCCCACACAGCCCTCGAATGTTCTCCGTATTGTTCAACAATAGGGAGAATACTTGTCGTCACAATTCTGTGCGCCTTGCTAAAGTTGTGATCAATTTCTTTCCGCTAGGTAAGCTTCGCGATGATTGAGAGAGGCTGCTGCTTGCTGGCAACGCAATGCACGGGCTTGCTTACCTTGCAGCGTGAGTGTAATGGACTGCTCCAATCTCTCTAATTCTTCGGTCAGCGACAAGTTGCGTGCTGCAACGCTGGGTCGAGCCATTTTGAATGCAGCGCTTATAAATATGTCCTGTTGATGATAGATGTCAAGTTCCGCCTTAGACGCGTCGTAGCGCGTACCTCTCTAGCTAGGGAAGTGAGGGGCGGAGACAACCCAGCGCCGAAAGGCCTAGCACATGAGCAAGTGGACACTGTGTGTTGGCTCGCCCTCATCATCTATTTCTTCGCAGCGTATGGTAACTATTCAAAAATGTGGCTACACCATGATATTTCTTCAATTCAATTTAAAGTGACCACCGTGCTGTCAGTGCCAATTCTGTTACAGAAGGACTATCTGCCGCCCCCGGGCAATATGGGACGTCATCGCCTCCTTTTCTGAAAGCTCAGGCGGATGGTGTATGACGCTAGGGCAGACATAACGTCCCTCAAGTGACTTCCACTTTCACTAAGAGTTCTAGTATAACGTTTTCGTTTTGCTCTCTACCACCAGTGAGAAAATATCACCCATAGGCGACTTTACCGGCTCCAAGAACCCGTCGTATGGCTTCGTCCGATGTGATGGGAAATGGCAAGAAACTTACGTAGTAAACTGCCAGAAGAATTTGATTTGCATGTCTGCGAAATCAACCAAGCCAGGTGCGATGCGTTCATCGCCGGGACACTAGGGAACATCACGCCCTGAAAACGCCCAAAGGGGTCAGCAAACAGGATGTGAGCTCTTCTATGGTAATGGCTGCTGTTAATGAGAATGAATGCAACGCAAGGCGTTATTTTCACAATGCTCTTTTGAGGTGAACATGTACTCGAGGTGCTCACCCGTCCTGACTCTGGGCTGCTTTCCAAGACCTGCCAGGATCCAATCAAAAAAAAAAAAAAAAAAAAAAAAAAGAATTCCAAAAAAAATTATAGAATATTCTGCGATTGATGTGAAATCCTGTGAGAGTGTCGCCAATTTAGTGAGCCAAGTCAAAGCTGGTGTTTTCGAAGATGCACCAGTATCAGGAGGTCAGCGCGAAGCACGCATCGTAACACTCACTTTAATGTCTAGTGGTGATAAAGCTACATTTGACTTGATAACAGGAGCGCTCAAGTCCGTGTAAAGCAACTTGCTACATTGTGGTAAAATTGGGTCGGGTCTTGCTACGAGTCAAATCAAGAACTATAAGTCTGCAGCTAATATAATTGCTGTCTGCGAAGGCATGCAGCTGGGTCGTCGTTATGGACTTGATTTAAAAAACCTCCCAGGGGTAATCAATACATCGACAGGAATGTCACGCAACGGCAGAGAGCAACATTCAGTTAAAAGTATCTAGCCCCAGGCATCGGCGGCCAATGACTTCGACGGTGGCTTTTCAACGGAACTGCGCCATGGAGTTATCGCGGGGAAAGCAGCTGCAGGCTAAGGGTGTCTTAAGCGCGGCTGACGGCAGCTTTTACTCTGACGACCTACAGAGCGAGCTTTGCCAACGGTTAGATAAGAGAAGTGTATATGATCTGTTCGAAGGCGACAAGGATAAGGAGTAGCTTTTTGCCTGGCAAACACGTCCACTGCAGCAACTAAAGCCACGACAAGATTTTGTGATTCATTTCGAATAGTATTTATCAAGTATCCTTGCTACTGCCGTTTGGCCGCGATGTCACCTCTGGTACGGTCATCTTAATTCTTCAGACTCATGCATAATCATACTCGAATGAATTCTATTTCATGACGGTTTTGTGCAAGGCTAGTGGCTTCATTGTAATTTCCACTCGCTTACAAAATCCTCTGTCACTAATAATAATTGGCTCCTGTACGGAGAACCAACAACACTGTCAGCACGACGTCACAAGGCAGCTAAGAGCCTGGTCAAGACAGCAGCCTGATTTTGGGCCTGACGAAAAATGATCCCCCCCTCATTGTTATTCTCTTTGCCATCTTACGAAGACTCATCTAATCACGATGTCCCGCGCAATTGATAGGTTTCCTGAGCCATCGCGGAAGTTCATTCCAAAGTCATAGTTTTGAGCCGAAGTCGGTAGGTGTCCAATGATGCAGTCCCCGCGAGGACAAAACGGCTGAATGAAGGCTAACTAGTCCTACAGCGTTGGCACGTTCTCGATGTATCAAGCATTTAAAATTCTAGGTTACATCCCATACCATTTCTACGAGACTGTGAAAAATGGCATCACACACATGTAGTGGCTGACGAAGCTCTAAACGCCAAATTTAGAGGCGAAGGCAGACCATATGGCAAGGCAGAATTTGACAAATGGTTTGCAGATTATGATGTATACACACCAGTCTTGTTGGCCAGGTCATGGCTAATAAGCAATTTTACCCTGGTCATAATAGAACTGTCTCAGTTTTTTTGTGGGAGAGCGCGTTGAATACTATCCGGACGCCAAATTCATTCTTGTAAAACGAGATCTCGACACCCGGATCAAATCTATTGACAATTGAATGGGTATGGTCTGTAAAGCCGAAAACCAATTTCCTCTAGCTTTTGTCAAAGTTTTCGATACAAGTGTTGTTGGCCCATTCGTTCGGCTCAATGATACTGTTGCAGATGTTGCATTTGGCGGGAAAGGATTCACAGACGAAGGGCGAGCTTTTGCAATGCATGATACAATCAAAATGTGAGTGCTTCATCAGCACCATGATATATACATATGGTTTTCATTTACATCGAAATATGTTCAGCTGACTGGGCTTAGCCATAACACAGCCAAGTCTTTACAACCAGATGGGGAGCTTTTGGTGTGCCAGTTAGACAGTGAGTTGGGATGGAACAAGATATGCCCTTTCCTTTGCTTGGACACTCCGAATGAAACATACCCAAGAGAAAATGCGCCAGCAGAGTTTAAAAAGCCTGTCGATGGGCTTTTGGTTCCTCGCATCCAGATTGTTCTGCTGAAAGTTGCATCATGTATCGTAATCCCATTGGCTGGCTTTGGGCTTGGTATTACATGCGAAAAGGTTAGGTCCAAACAAGATCAACCCATGGCTTGAACCAGGATAACAGCTTCAAACTGAAATAGATAATTGGGATATATCAAAGGCTTTGCCAGGTTAACTAGTCAAGTTTGTCGATACATATGATGGAAGCTTCGGGAAAGCTGGCAAGCTCTTAGCGCGTGCCAAGGGCGTGAAATCCCCACATGCTGATGACAACCAAAGATCTTCATAAGCAGCCAACCACCTGAGTGAGACTGACGGCAGCCGTAGCTATTCAACATACTATTTCATTATTCCCAACAGCCACAATGGCCTCAAGAACATTCCTAGCGTTTCACCACAATGGTAAACTCTTCCGCCATTCAACACGAGTTCTCTCAGTCAGACCCTTTTCTGCTCTCGAAGATGAGAACCAAGGCCTCTTCAAGCCAGCGAAACCGGATGAGGATTACGTTGTAGTGACTGAAGAAACAATATTTCATCCACAAGGCGGCGGTCAACCGTCTGATGAGGGTTTTATGGAAGATAAGCAAAACAATATCATGTTCCACGTCAAAGCAGTCCGGACAGACGCGGTAAACGATGGACAAGTTTTGCATGTTGGACGGTTTCTGTCGCAATCACATCAGTTCAGCTCGTCAGTCACTGTCGAACAAGTCGTTGATGAAGAAAAGCGTACTTTGTATTCACGCTTACACACGGCTGGCCATGTCCTTGGTGCAGCAGTGCGACACCTTTTGGAGAGAGAAATCGATGGCTTTGACGAACTTAAAGCTTCTCATTTCCCGGAGAGTGCGGCGTGCGAGTTTCGCGGCTCCATTGAGGGCAAATGGAAGCCAGAAATACAGGCCAAGGTGGATGAATACGTGAGTCGCGCGATGCCTGTGGAGATTGACTTCTGGACCGAAGAAGACTTCTGTGCCCACGGTTTGGAGAGGTTAATTCCGGACAGAAGCTTTCTTGCCCCTGGCGAGGACAAATTTCGCGTAGTCAAGATCCAAGGAGCGGAGGTTTATCCCTGTGGCGGAACACACGTCGACACGACTGACTTGTGTGGTGAGACGACAGTTAAAAAGATTGCGAGAAGCAAAGGCATTAGTCGAGTGAGCTACACCGTGGCAAAGTAACGGAGTAGCTGTGCAGATGAGCAGAGGAAACGGCAATTCACTAGCTGCAACGTTCCGCATAGGAGACATGGGAGCATCCAATGAACAAAGCAATAGACCGATTACATCGGATACTAGGTCTGATGCCCTGTACTTCAAAAAGAAAAAGGTGGGTTATAGCTGGGGAGCATAAATACAATAATGTGCCATGATGGCACGAGACAAATAGATTTCAAAGCCTGTAGGAAAAAAGTGCAATTCCTGTAACCAGCCACTCATTTCACGTAGAAGTTGTCGAAGTCTAGCCTAAACAGCAACTGGTCAATCAAGCTATCATGGGCTACCCCACCATAGCGATCAGGTAGCCCGTCATCCACAGTAGCCTCCGAAGCCATCTTTTCGGAAAGTTTGCGGCACACTGTGATGAAAACCTGTATGTGCTGTTTGAACTCATAATATAACTGCTCACAGTCATAGCTGCCATCACTACCCTCCGAGTGCATACGCCGATTGAGCTTCTTGGTCTTGGCGAATTGAAGAACAAGACTGAAAATTTCTTCGACAAGTGCCAGAATAGGACGCTGTCTCTTTCGTATGAATATGTTCGCTGCGATCTCGTGAAGTATTCGCTCGTGGCTGTCTCGTAGATACTCTGGGCTCAAGGTATGCTTGAACGACGTGTCAGAACACAGTGGCCTTTGCAGCTGTTCATGCATTTCTTGCTGAATACGAATTAACTTTTGCCATGGTACCGCGATGGCCGTGTCAAATATATACGCCGCAAAGTTGCTCACGAAATGTTTTGCCTCGCGCACGAATCGACTTTCTGTGTGGCCAAGTAAGCAACCCTGCGGCTCAATCATGAACTCACGATATGTTTGATCCACTACATGGAGCATCCGTATGACGCGGAGCAGAAATTTGAAAATGCGATCATAATGCAGAAGGGCAATGGGAGTAATAACACTGGTCAAAGCAGGCGGCGTCTGATACGAGAGTCGTAGAAAGTCTAACGCATGTAACGAGTTCGGGTCCATGCATTGATCAATTTCTTCTGCAGACAGGTCGCGAACGGCAAAGCTGAGGTCGCCTGGTAGGACGGGATCCCCAGTCTTACCGCTGCCGTGGCGCTGCGAATGACTCTCAATCAGAATACCCATCAAAGCCAGTCGTAGCTCAGAGCTCGCAGGTGGCCAAGTGACGCGACCGCCTAGACGCAGACCTAGTGTACCACCACTGAAGGCAGCGCCGCTTGACCTCTCAGCAGAATCAAACTCTGGGTTAAATAAAGCTTGTGACAGGCGATTGCAGAACAGTCCATTTCCAAACAGGTGGAATTCTTTTTGTGTGTCAAGGTGCTGTTGTATATCATGCTCGTCAAAGAGCAAACGAAGGCATTCTCTGCCAACTACCTGGGCTTGAGCGGATGCAATACCGCTGAAGGCAAGCGTCGGTATTAGAGACCAATGCGGAGTTAAATAAGAATCGTTGGCCAGTGGCTGTCCGTAGAATTGTTGCGATACTGCACTGTCAATCGTATTGTCGCCACTGTCGATTTGGACAAACGTATCAAGGTGCCTCATCGAAGCAGACATAGTTTCCTCCATGCTATGCTGATCTTTCCCAAAAAATGCGAACTGGAAATGCTCGTCAGACAAAATTTTGTCCTGTAACTTATCCGGTTGCTGCAGCTTGGACTCTTGTACTAGGTTCCACAACTTGTCGCGATATATTAAGACACGATCTTCGAGCTCTATTATTTCCGCCCAGGTGTATAGGAAGCGAAGTTGAGGTGGCTGGCTGATTTCAAATATCCTTTGACTCGAGAGTGGATGTTCAGGGTGAAATGATTTGATGAACCGCAAGCTACAACCAGTCTCAAAGATCGATCTTGCCACATCCTCCGGCAAAAAGCTGGGTATCTTCTCTTCTTGCAATCTGAAGTCGACTGTCTCCAGTTCTCGACCGAAGTCATCCACATAGCTCTCTGCAGCAACTGAGACGAATCCTTTGGTGGAGTTTAGCTCAGCCTTGGACAATGGAACACTGCTCTCGGATTTAGTGCCCAACCACTCTGATGCGAAATCGAGCCAGGGAGCGGCAACTTTTTGTAATAGCTCCCGTGCAAAGTTCTTGCTGAAATGATTGCTGTCGTCAGTTGAAGAGGCAAACCGAAACACCGCAGATATAACCGCGACGTCCGTCATTTGTGGAGTGATCTGTTCTAGAAATTGCGAACAAGGTTGGGCAATGGCCTTAATGTCAGCTACTGTTGCTTGAAGCTGCAGAACTGACTGGGGTTTAAAGTGCAGGCCAGTGACGTATCTGTATAATGCCTGAAGAACTTGTTCAATAGTGCTCGCTAGAGCAATGTGACTTTTGCTCGCCATTGTGGAATACGCGTCGTCGACAAACCTTCGGAGCTTGTCTATTGATTGGCTAGATATAGCGCAGGTCGTGTAGACGGCCCGGGTGGCAAGTTGTGAGTATCCTCGTATTCTCATGGTCGATAAAGTCGGCAGCAGCAGCGAAGAAGCAGAGTGGCGCTTGAAGAGCACCGACTCTCTCCCGAGAGATAATTCCAGTAATGATGACAAGAGTTGCTTCGTCGATATTGTGGGAACGTCGCTATTGTTCAATTCAAGGTTATCCCTTTGACAATCCAGCAACTCTTCAAGACCTGGCAATACAGTCTCGCTCAAAAGACTTGGTTTGTACGGGCTCTTCGTACCTCGTGTGAAGTCTTGCCATGTTTTACTGTCGGGGCGCAGCTTTTTCCGTATCTCTTCTCCTAACCATATGTCTCCAGAATCATGTGTTTCGTCGCTGCTGTCGGTTTCGGAGTTTAGTTCCGCCAGGCTAGTGATGTCTGGTTCAAGAGCGGGTTTATTGTCTGGAATGAGTGATGGCAGCTTGAAGAATCCATCGTGGTCCAAACTGATATTAGGTGTGGTAGGCGATATACTCGTAGAAGGTTTAGGTAGGCCTGCTGTTTTTATTAATGACTGCTGCCACCCCGCACATGTCCTTGTCAATGCGTACTTGTTATATCACAGGAGAGGAGCGACACCTCAGATTCTTGGAAGGCTTGGTCCAGCCATGCTGATGACCCCAAAAAGTCAGGGATCGAGAAGAGACCTGTGTCATCGTACCGAGACATGGCCTGTAAAAACGATGGTCAGGAAGATCCCCATGTGTGAAGCGCACAAATCACCCCGAAATAACTTGTTTCGGTAGGGCAGTGACTGGGACTGGTGAGGTTCGTAGACGCGCTGCAGTCGCGTTAAACATACCCCGCCATGAAGGCACCTGGTCGCGCATGTAAAATAAGAGTGGGTAAGCTGGGCATGCCTCTAGTTGGCATCTCGGACAACAGTCCATCCGCTGGAAAATTCTACGTATTACAACCCAATTTTTGTATGGTGGCCCAGCCAAATCCTTCAGTGCATTTGACAAATAGCTAGCCCATTAACAGAAACCTTACTTGCTCCCTATTACAACCGGAAACGTCCAATGCCGACGAAGAGGCGTGGACGTGTTCCACCTTCAACAGCCGCCGCTGTGCACGACGACGAATCCATGGACATCGACACCCCGCGAGAAAAACTGGATGAAGCTGCTACAAACTCGAATGGCATGTGGACGGATGATCAAGTTGCGTCTCTTTTTAAGGGCGTCGTTCGTTGGAAGCCAGCAGGTTGGTCAATCATGCTACTGATAAGAGGACTCCTTACTCTGACTAGTTGAAAAAAAAACCAGGGATGCATAAACATTTTAGAATGATTGCGATATCAGAGCATCTGCGGAATCATGGGATCGACCCCGACATTCATCAGCACACACGAATACCTTTCATTTGGCAAAAGTTGAGGTCATATTACAACCTTGACTTCATCGACGAACGAGAGAACTTTGACGACGAAGAGAGCGAAGATAGATACGTGGAGTTTTCGTTACCACATGGTGAATATATGGAGATGATGCTACAGCGTGCGATTGTCGATTCTAGTGAAGCAGCTACCTCTCCACCAGAGCTCGAGCTGTCGCCGTCGCCAGTCCCAGATCGCCAAAGGAAGCGCAAACGTGTTGGGGCAGGTTCTAGAGGCAGAGCAGCTTCCGCAGATGATACGGAAGATGGGGCAACTGATGCGCCATCGCCGCGCAGCAAAACAACGCGACGCTCCAAAGGCCGAACCCGAGCTACAAGTAAAGTCGAGAAGGCTGAGACGACTGAGGAAGAGGCAGAAGATGGCGATGATAGCGACGACGAGGCTGGGAAGGATGAAGACGAAGATGATCTTGAAAACGAGAGTGGAGAGGACGGTGGCAGTTCAGCTCCGAGATCGACTCGAGCAGGTAACCGCACACGAACCAGCTCACGCCAGAACACGAGGAGAGCCAGAGCCAGATAGTGATGATACCTTGACATGGCATGCGAGTATTTGCTTTTAGAGATACCCAATTGGCAATTGTCGGCGCATCACGCGGGCGTAAGCATTCAGATCGCGGGGGTTGGGGAGTGTACTGCCCATTAAGTTAACTAATACCTATTCTCAAACTATTGATGACTTTGTGAAGGAGTCCTAATATTCTACCTGCCATACTATTGTAGGTCAGCTGCCCCTTCCGTTCCTCTGCGATATACCTTCTCCAGATTCCAATTCGACCTTGGTGACTTGCCCTGTACATCGTTTCTTCTGGTCAACGCCACTGGGGGTTCTTGTCCCAAGATGGCCCACATCTCTGCCTCTATTTGCTGACTTTGAATAATGTCGAACTCATCTGTATATACCGTTTGGCGTCGCTCGGCAATTACCCGAGCTGCCAATGCCCTTTTGAGGTTTTGACGATCTCTGCCTCTCGTAGGACCAGCTTGGATAATGATATCGCGGATTTCTTGGTCTGTGTCATATCCTGCTGGCTCTGGTACAGCATTATCATTATAAACAGTTTCATTTTCCTCATGACTTAAGTCGTGTTTAAAGCCAGGATTCAGCGAGACATGCTCTGGTTCGTGATGTATGTGCAGTCGGTCACCGAGCAGACTCTCTACCTCATCATATGACAAAGGCTCGTCCTCATTCAACTGGTCATCTTCTCCCGGTTCGTGAAAGACATTCAACCTAAGCCGCCGGGAAGATGTCCTCCATGACTGCTTTGAATCTTTTGAGAGACCGAGCTCTTCCACAGCAGCCAGTACATCCTCAGCTTCAACGACCTGTGACCTGCGCTTGGCCTGTTCGTCCACTGTCCTCGACTCACTGGCCTGAAGTGAAGCACAAACCAACCGCCTTGTGAACGACACGGTAAGCGAGTGAAAGTCTTCCAATGCTGTAGCCCAAATCGAAGGCGGTTTGTCGTCAACGAAACTCCAGTTGTTTGCTGGGACAGATGAGTTCATAAATACTCGGCGGGAAAGCTCTAGCCATTGTGAGACATGGAACAATCTCGCAAACTGAAGATCAGCTGGCCAGGACATTGCGTTTCGCCCTCTGCGCTCCAAATGCTCTGCAACAGCAGGTGAGATGTCCCAAAAGCTTTCCCATTTCCGATACTGCCGCTCCTCTTCAACCCCTTCTTGGGAAAGCGCTAGCGAGTCCGCTGCTTTCTCCAGCTCATGGCAGCAGGGTTGACTGAGTTCCGCAGCTGCTGGATAATCCGTCTGGGACAGAATGGAGCGCCTGTCACTTTCGTGACGCAGGTTGGCTGCTTGGCAGACGAATTGGAGGTAAAATTGAACTTCCGTGACACTTTTGGTTTTGATTCGGGATGCAAGAGCTCGTACGTTGCGCTTTCCAAGGATAGATAACG
Organism: Simplicillium aogashimaense; assembly: GCA_028455935.1. Lineage (NCBI taxonomy): Eukaryota > Fungi > Ascomycota > Sordariomycetes > Hypocreales > Cordycipitaceae > Simplicillium > Simplicillium aogashimaense. The sequence continues at coordinate 3,237,413 of CM052007.1, read as the reverse complement.
CGCTGTAAAGCTTTGCTTTCTCCAGCGTCGACCAATACGTACCCCCGAGTTGTGTAGGCTCGAAGTTTGGAGCATCCTCCACAGAGACATGCAAAGCGACCTCATCTATGGCATCATTGAGAAGGTCGATATAGTCAAAATTTATTGGACCAGCTTGTCTTTTAAATGGCCGTTCAAGCTCCACATCACAAGGTGAATGCGAGCGTTTCAACAACGACTCAGTGTGAGGCGGTAAATCGTCGAGACTCCATCGATGTATATCGTTATCTTCAGGTGCTTCTATTTTGCTTGGCAGAAGAATCATATCAGGAGACTGCTGCTTAATGTATCGTTGCGACTCAGGCAGTTCATCAGAGGCATGGCTTTTGCTGCTTGCTATGTACTCCCGTTCTGGCTCATACATTATGTGCTAATATTGGTTGGCAACAGGTCAATACTATTAAATTTATCATTTCTGGGTGATTGTCAAACAAAAGTGGTACTACGCAATTGAGGTCGTGCACGTGCGAACCTCAAAAGTTGTCGCAGGGGCAAACGGGTGGGAATTTACCTTTGGATTATGTAATCCGACTCCATCCCTTAGTGGAGGCAAGAGACAACAATATATACCATACACCATGTTTGGTATCAAAGCTTTAAGTGTATTCTGCAATGTAAAATGCTGCGAGACTTTCGCAGAAAATCGTTAAGCATACCTTGGTGGCCTGTAAGATGGAGTTCATTAATATGTGGTCAACGAGCTTCTGTGTCTACCTTCAAACCAAAGCTTCGTGATTACCAGGAAGATTGCATCAGATCCGTTCTACAGTCCCTTAAGCGTGGACACAAGCGAGTCGGCATTTCTCTGGCAACAGGAAGCGGTAAAACTGTGAGAAAATGTGCTCATGAAACAAACACTCATGCTAACTATCGATAGGTCATTTTTACTCAGCTAATTGATAGAATTCACTCTCGTGGCGAAGGGGTTGACAGAACGCTCATCTTAGCGCATCGGCGTGAGCTCGTTGAGCAGGCAGCGAGGCACTGCCGGGCTGCATACCCAAATAAAAAGATTGAAATAGAAATGGGCTCGGTTCACGCCTCTGGTACAGCCGACATAACCATAGCAAGCGTGCAAAGCATCACCTCTCGAGATCGGCTGGAAAAATTTGATCCGGTCAAATTCAAGCTTGTCCTAGTCGATGAAGCGCATCACATCGTTGCACCTGGCTATTTACGAACGTTGAAGCACTTTGGTCTCGCTCAGAAGCAGAAGGATTCACCTGCATTGATTGGTGTGTCCGCCACATTTTCACGCTTCGACGGAGTGAAACTCGGCGCGGCCATTGACGAGATTGTCTATCACAAAGATTACGTGGAGATGATTTCGGACAAATGGCTATCTGATGTCGTTTTCACTACAGTTGAGTCCTCTGCAAATCTTTCCAAAGTCAAAAGCAGTGCATTTGGTGATTTTCAGGCGGGTGAACTGTCCAAAGTGGTGAACACCGAGACGGTGAACGATATCACCGTCAGAAGCTGGATGGCGAAAGCACCCGACAGAAAGTCAAGCCTTGTCTTTTGCGTTGATCTGGCTCACGTATCCGGCTTGACGCAAAAGTTTCGAGATTATGGATTTGACGCCAGATTTGTAACTGGAGAGACCCCCAAAGTGGAACGGAGTACGATATTGGATTCCTTTAAAAATGGCAGCTTTCCTGTGCTGATAAACTGTGGCGTTTTTACCGAGGGCACGGATATACCGAACATCGACTGTATTGTTCTAGCTCGACCAACGCGATCGCGCAACCTCCTGGTGCAAATGATAGGAAGGGGAATGCGTCTTTTTCCCGGGAAGAAGGACTGCCACATTATTGACATGGTGTCCAGCCTTGATACGGGTATTGTGACAACGCCTACATTATTTGGGCTGGATCCAAACGAGCTTGTTGATAAAGCATCTGTCTCGGACATGAGGCAAATGAAAGATCGAAAGATTGCCGAAGGAACCACCCCACAAATCGACCAAGTCAGCGGGCTACCAATCCACACCGTGTCTGGTGCTGTCACATTTACTGATTATTCGTCAGTGCTTGATCTCATCGCTGAAACATCGGGCGAACGACATATCAGGGCTATCAGCAAATATGCCTGGGTACAGGTTGGGCAAGAACGGTTTGTACTATCAGCACCCAGCGGGTCCTACATCCGAATCGAACGAATTCCAGACTCTGAAACCCGTGGTCCAACATACCGTGCCATGGAGATTCGTGCTTTACCTGCTGGTGCATCGAAGTCTCCGTATGCTTCCCCCAGAGAAATACTGACGGCAGCAACTTTCAGCGATGCCGTCCGTGGAGCAGACAATTATGCCTCGCAAGCATTTCCATATACATTCATTCACCGCTTTCAGCCTTGGAGGAACCTGCCTTCTACCCAGGGTCAGCTCGATTTCATAAACAAGCTACGAGGCAAGGGGAAGGCACTTGTAGCTAGCGACATGACAAAAGGGAAAGCGGCCGATATGATTACCAAGTTGAAGCACGGTGCCCGCGGGCAGTTTGCCAAGATAGAGGCAGAACAGAGGCGTCGGGAGAAACAAATGAACGTCGTGGAGGAGCGTAAGAGTCGCGAACAGGTGAAAGTCGGCCCATTGAAGTTCTAAAGTTTGCGTTCAACTAATATGTATACTACCTCATGTCCTCACTTGGAGACTGGAGCTCACACATTGTATTTTATTATTCTAAATTAGACATATCGTATATATCTTCAAAATTCGCTGGATGTCTTCAGCCTCGATTCATTACATGACCAATGGCAGACTAGTCTGAACTGAATGATTCTTTCCATGTATGCCAACTGTTGATACCACTTATCAATTATGATATCTAGTCATGTATCACATGTTTATGGAGACCATTGTTTTGAGCAGCTTCCCAAAACTCCGGTGTGCGAGTATTTGATTCTACAAGGAGGAAACATACTCATGAGCCGTTCTGCATGTCTTTGGTATTGCGATATATGCCATAGCTAGATTGACAACCACCTTTTCCCACTGTTATTCTTTATGCTGTCCCAAATCTATGTCTCCAGCCAAACCATAATGTCACATGCAATAAAGACGCCGCGCTGCCGACTCTTATTTTCGTGATGTTCGTCCATGTTCGCAAACAACGCCTCCGTCTCTGCTGCCACCGGGGGTATCCATCATTTCTTTCATTCTGCTTTTTAAACATATGGGTATAAAGGGCGTTGGTCGAGAAGCGACTAGCGCAATAACAATAAAACAAAACAAATTGAGTCAACCGTAAAATCAACCTTAGATTTGGGTTTTTTTTTTTAAAAAAAAAATTCTAATTGAGGCGATATTTTGAAGAATAGTAAGGCGTGAAAACGCATATAGCATTCTCAATTTTGCGATGCACTGATCGTGCGCATGAATCTAGCGGAATGGGCCGAGAGGGCCAGGGTATCCTGAATTAAAAGAATGAGAAGTGGAAGGACGTCCGCTGTCACCAGAGGCTCGAGGTCCGTGGCGAGGGGTAATATCGCCAGGTACCGGAATCGTTAATTTGTTGTCCACGTGGGTGACGAAATGTCGAGCTGCCCAAGGGTTGTCGTCATCTGGCAGGTTCACTCCACTGTCATTCCAAGGATTCCGGTCAGCATTAAAGCTTCGTGTCGACTCAATCGAGATTAGCGACGACTTGGATACATTGCTCGACCCTTTGAAGAAGTTGCTGTGTGCGGAGTGCGAGCTATTCTTGCGCCGGTCTAGGAATGACGAGATGGATGTCATACTGCCTGGTTTCCGAAGTCGATCTAGAATACTGCTTCGCTCGCGAGCTATGTCAGCGCCGAAAGTAGACTTAGCCGGAGAATCCGTTCCAACAGACGAAGGAGCGTGCTGCAAAAGTTTCGAGTCGAAATACTGCAACGAGTCCTCAAAGGAATCAGACTGAGGCCTGGGAATGGATCCCTTGACAACGATAGCTTCAACAGCAGCAGTGGTGAGCTGACCCTGCAAAAAGTCGATAGCATCACGAAGACCACCGGCATTATTGCGCGTGAAACCCCAAACAAGAGTGACCGTGGGTTTGCCATCTTCTGTAGTCTCGTCCGCGTTCTGATAAACGCTGACCTCAACTTCGTACTGTGACTTCAGCTTGGGCACCAAATCGTGCGCGAAGTCCGGCGATTCGAGATACTTCACGATCTCATTAGTGCGAGCCAATACCAGTTCGTGCTTGTCAGGTACCATTCCAAGGAACTCGTCTACGCAGTGTGGTACTTGCCATTGTGGTCCAGTGACAGTTACCTCGTCGCTGGCTTGTTCTGTGCTGGGAAAACTAATTTTGCAGTTATACTTTTGCTCCAGTTCATCAATATCTGATAAACGAGCAATAAGCTCTCGATGATATAGCCGGTCGACATTGACATTCTGCGATGTGTACTCGGAATCCGCTCGATCCACCATCTCTAAGATCTCGTTCTTGACGGCATCAAGGTTTTGAGCGTTACGAGCGGGAGTGCGACATATGACGTTGTCAACCTTAAGATCGTCGTCCTCTCGGCCCATGCCACCCCTGTCCATTGCATTGGAAAACTTGACGAAAACAGAATGCTTCTTCATGATGCGTTGGATATGTTGGCCACCAATGCCAATAATGCGTTTGTGATACTGATCGGGAACATGGAAAGAAATTGATGCAGGCATTTCTTGTTCAACAAGGCTCAAACCTTGCTTCAAGGAGTCATAGCTAGCTGCCATCACATCGATGTTGAAGTTATACTCATTAAAGCCATCAAAAATGATTTGTACGTTGCCTGTGCGAGTGTGTTAGCCGACGGTGGTCCAGCTTAATTCTAAATCAGGTCAAACTTACTCTGGCCCATGATCTTGTTTATTTTCCCATTCTTTTTGCCACTAACAAACTCCTTGTGTTCATTCGCAAGCTCAATCTTGACACGTATCTGATACTGAGCCTGGGCCACAAACTTCTCCTCCCCGATAACTGTGAGAGCAGATTTGACAGCATCATCAGAACCTGTCACTGTGAATGTCATCTTGTCGAATGAGACATCGGATTCGGAATTGGCACAGATATCAACCAACAGTGTTTGGGTTTCTTCGCTACTGGGTAGAAGTCTGGCGTCAGGTTGCTGTACGAACCAGCCTGCGCTATAAAATTGACCAGCAAGCGACATCAGCTCTCGAACAGTCCTTTCGACTGGTAGGCCTTCGCCGCCCTGCACACGTACGGTAGTCCGCTGACAGGCTAACGGAGGAAACATGATGTAGGTTCCATTTGCTTCGAGAACCTTGCGGACTTTGTCAAGGCGGTCTAATAGGATGCTGTCGATCTTGGCAGCAGGGATGGTCACATCCTTGACATATAGGCGAATCCGAGAAACAGTTTCGTGGAGTTTTTGTTTGGCTAATTCAATGACCTGCTGATTCTCGCCGGTGATGTAAATATCTGATGGATCGCGTCGAGTCGCGTTTGGGGGGCAGTATCGGTACATCTGCGAGAATATTGGCGGAAAGTAAATTGCCGTTCCGGTAGAAGACTCAATGAGCTTTATGTTCTTGCGATGGCGACCGCAGACCAGTTGGTGAAGGGAAAGCTCTACCCTAGTGGCATCGACGATCCGTCCAAGCTAGAGGATCGGTTAGCAGCTGCTTCATAATGGTTTGAATCCGAGACTACTGCTCACCAAGGTATCGATATGAATCAACACCCGCGCCTTCGCATGTTCAGAGGACAGAATGTCGCCGAATATTGCAATTCTCCAACGTTGGTCCATCCGCATTTCCGCATCTCCAGTTACCCCGTCTACCACTGGCGTAAGTTTCGGGCCCAATAGAAATATATCAACGCCACAAAATGTCGAAATATAGTCCAAAGTTTCCGTGACAGACTTTTTCAAAACCCCCGCATTCAAGTCGCAGACTAGGCTTCCATCGATGTCAATCACGGTGCATCTCTGCAGATTGAGTTAGTAGTGTGCCTTCAAGTGTGAAATAGGCGGCAACTCAATCAGGGCACACTTACCATGGAGATGGGTATCTCGTTCAAAATCGTTTCACGGCTCTTGTTTACCAGCTCCGGTGACCCAGATAGACAAACTGTAGTTGCTTGGCCCTTGCCATTCTTGGGGGTGGTCGAAACTACCCGAGCCTCAATGGGAAGTGGGCCGCTGGAGAGGTCTTTGCAAAGTCGAATGAGGTTGGCCAAATTCTGTGCATGAACAGGCAATGCGTATACTTCAACATCGTCAGGGGCATCTTCAGGGTGCGTCCAGCGTAGTACAGCGTCAGTTGTAGCGTGAAGAATGTCCTCGGTATTCGGTCCAACCAGGTCAGATGAGAATGGTATGTTAAAAGAGTACTGGATGGTGGCATCGGCCGCTTGCGGGGAAGAAACGGCTGGCCCGGCTTGCGAAGCATTTTTTGGGTGTTGGTTCATCGAGTTCATGGGCATGTTTGGGTTGGGACGCCCCATACCGAAATTGGGGCTCATCCTTTCGGACCAATGACGCATATTTGCCAGCTTATTCATTTTCGGTCGGGAAGGGGGGGCATCAAAATCGATCGATGATGTCTCGGTGTTTTCGTACTGAGAGCGCACAATCGAAGGGAATCAAGAATGGAAGCAAGAGATGATAAGGCTGCTGAAGGACAAATGGCACGGAAGAAGAAATGAGATGGGGTATCTGGAAGAATGGGACAAGATAGGGAAGGAGAGGAAGAAAAGGAAAAGGAGAAGGAAGACTGAGTGTCAAAAAGAATAGAATAACGGTCAAAGACGAAGGGAAAAGGGAATAGGAAGGACAACCTCAGCGCTTTCCAAGTCTCAGAAAGTTGAGGATGAGAGAAGAAGAGGAGTAAAACAGCGCGCCAGGGAAGGTGGATGGAATCCAGTTGGGGAACCGAGACTTTGGTTTTAGGAGGAGCTCCATGACAGGCCCTGGGCCAGTAGGAGTCCAGGTCCTCGTAAAGTGGAGGATGCCTGCTGTGGTGTGGATTGTGGGCTCACGATCACTACTTAGGGATAGTCCCTCGCCAGTTGCTCTCAGCGACCATCAGGTTGTACATTCGGCCTTGATGATGCTGGGCCAGCTGTTTCAACAATAAACGGCACCTATCGCGGGGTTTTTCTTCTTCTTGCCTGTACCCAACATCTTGTCTGGGAGATACTTTTAGCATTGCCACCAGCAATAACTGGACTGTAGTTAATTGCCCATTCCACATTTTTCCATTGGCCAGCTAGCCTAGTTTATCCATGAGTGCAAAGGACAAGCACACAGCCTCCTTGGTTATCTGCAAACTTCACTTTTATTTTGTCATCTTAATAGTGTTTGTCCTTAATGCAAGGAAATTGGCGTGAGCTTGCCTTTGGCAATCCAATGTACGGGTGGACAAAGGACGAGAACAGCAACCATGGCGCGAGAAACAATCCAGTTCAATAATTTATTCACTAAATGAACACAACCACAGCCGTAGGTGTAGTTAGACCACATCTGCATGGGCATGACCCCCCCCCCCCCCCCCGCGCAACTTCCTACTGTACATACCAATGCCGCCACCAGGTTGTGTTTTTGTGCATGTGCGATCACACCACCGCAGCATGCACCTAGCTGCAATTCCCATGCACTGACATATATGGCCGAAGCTCCCTAGTGTTTTGCAGCCTTTTACTCACTGCCTATGTAGTGATTCTTTGCGCCGCCTTTTCTGGATTGATGTGAGTATCAGCTCGGAGGCAGCCACAACAAGGCAGGGTAAGTGGGTGGGGAATTTGCATGTTGAAAAGAATCTGGCAGCTCTGCATATATCGAGGCTGTAGCAGACCAAAGCACAGCATAACACGCCTGCTTTAATCCAATATTGAAATTTGATCCTTTCCAGTTTCGAGGCTTGGTTCAGGGGCGCAATGAGGCAGTATTATTTTCTATATTTTCTATGTGTACAGTCCACGAACCTGTGGGGTCTAGGAATGGCGCTTTATGTTTCGTTGGACAGAGACATATGGGCAAACTACCAGGATGGTAGACCTCTTGTTGTCAGTTATCAGTAGCATAGCTTTTGCATGTCTCGACCCTTTCAGTAGCTAAGACATCAAACGGTTTGAGTAGAATGTAAAGACTAGACATTGAGAAAAGGCGTCTTTGTTCCAAATGCAGCAAGAGTAAGGATGCCCAATCAATGCATTATTTGACACTTTATCGGTACACCACCTTTCTACCAGATCCATCTGTGTATACAGCTAGTCGCCCGTCATTGGCGCGGCGATCTACCTGCGCAGCCTCATCTATTCGCCCTACACCTGGGGCGACCGTGATTCTCTCAATGGGTGGCGCATCAGCGCCAGTTTCTGCTCTATGGTTCTCTGGTAGTCCAGAGTACGTTGCTGAAACATATGATGGTCCAATTTCTCCACGGGCAAAAACTCTGTGACCGTCAGGGTATTGATGAGGTTGGCCGTCCGCCAGCCTGTGAGCTCGCTCGTACGTCGAAGACGGCCCAGCGTCCATTGGCATCATACTAGTAGCGCGTCGTATGTAAGTTCCTGGTGAATCCACATACGCCCTGCGACCCTGTTGCGAGAAAACTTCTACGAATTGTTCGGATTGTGTTCCTGGATGTGTTGTATACTCGCGATATCTGAGCTCTGGCTGCTCTTGCACGATTCGTCCTGGTTCAGTAATTATGCGGCGCTGCGGCATGTAAGGCGACGGCGGACGAGCATACACGACATTATCGTGGCCAGCCCCTTGCCGTAACCCGGCGGTAGAGGGTACTATGGCATCGTAGTATGGTCTTGCATCTCCATGGCGATCCGAAGGCCCGGCCGATTGATGGTTGACCTGGCGTGGGGGATCAATGTACTCACGGCCATTGGCATCTACATATATGCGAGTCGGTGCTGACTCATAGAAGTATCTGCCCTCTGGTTGCGTGGCATATCGAGGTTGCTCATGAGCCGGAGTTTGGTAATGATCAGGGTTGCCATAATAGCGGCCGGGTTGAATATGCGCACTGTCTCTTGATACCACAAGCCTACCTGGAACGGTATCCTGTGTGTCCGGAGCTATCCATCGTCTCTCGACGGGCTCTTTGATAAATCGTGGTTCTGGTAACAGCAATGGCCGGGTAGGATCGTAACCAGAGGGCGTGCGCTGCATGGTCTGTTGCTCGTTAGGCCGCTTTGATACAGATCCAGCATAGTCTCCTTCGATATGTATCTCATATTGAGTTTCGTTACGAGACTGGCGTAATCGCTTTGGTGCCCGCAGAGTAGAAGGGCCCGTTAGCGGTGATAGCGACCGTGGTTCTGTCTTTATGAAGGGCGGCCGCTCAGTTTCGTTTTGTTCATCGACTTTTCTTTTCTTCTTTGCTCGTTTCGCTTTTTTGTTTTTCTCCTTTAACTGGCTGGTCCCTTGCGATAACGTATCAGCACTTGTCCTCGATGAAGGGTCGCCTCTCAAGGCTGTGAGCTGTGCTAGAGCAGCAGCAGGTACGTGAAGCTGTGATGATGCGGCATTCCTCAGCAGCGGCGATGGGGGATGCATAGTGATGTACCCGTCGTCATCGGTTGGGTGAAGTTTGTATCCTTCAGATTGGCTGGTCTTATAGTTATTGAGGCCAGGAAGCATGAAGGGTTGACTTTTGCCTTTGCGGGCTTCTGTCGGGCGAACAATATTTGCTTGAAATATATCTTCTGTTCTCCCCTTTCCGCCCTGGCCGCTATCATTACTGGATCCTGCTGTATCGAAGGAGAGTTCCCCGTCTCTGTTCGGGGCTGGGCTCGGTTGTACCTCGCCTGCGGACTTGTTGCGAGCAACTGATGTTAAATGGGAATCAGGTGTCTCAAAAACTGACGAATAGAAAGTGTTATCATCGTGAGAGTCGCTTGCGGCTTCGTTTGTAACAACCAGGCTATGCTCCAAGGTAGCTTGGCCTGCAGCCTGTGTCAGGGCCAAAGCTTTGGTGAGAATATTGGACAAATCAAAACATGCAGGCCGCTCAAACTTGGCCGGTTTCACCGACTGTCGTAAGTTGACATCGTCTTTCAACTGTCGTTCAAGTTTCCGCCTCTGGACTTGCATGTCGATGCGACTGGCAATGGTTTGCTCTCCTACATCATTAGAGTCGAACCCCAAGTCCGGCCGCACTGTCTCATGGTGGCCCGAAAGGACAGCCTCGCAAAAACGTATAATTTTAGTATATTGTTGGAGCTCAAAGGGCACATCGGTCGCGGTCTCGAGTGATTGTATAGGCTCTATCGGAGCCATGATGCCGTTCTGTTCATGTGGCGGCCAAGGCTAAATCATTGGGATAATGCATAAGATGGCAATTTGGAAGGTTTGCTATCATCCCCTACAAGAATAACACGCGCTCGTATCAAAACAGCGGTGCCTCCAGAAAATTCAAGGCGTAGATCCTTAGTGCATATCGTGGAGTAGACGTGACAATTTGGCGGTGAGCGTGGCAGAATTCAGCTTCAGTGCCCCCTTCCAACTATGAACAATCACAACTGGATACTGTGTATGAGAACTATTTCTCAATCTTCTGGCTTCGTCTTTAAACGTCCCCATACGCGAGGCATCAAGTCAAGTGGGCCTTCAGTGTCTGCTCCCAACTCAATTATTTCCCAATCTGCTACTGCCAAAATGGCCTTGCGTGTAGACTTGTTAAGCCGACAGTTGCCTATGACTGGCGTCCAAAATATATTCCAGATACCTGTTATCAGTTAGTCGGCGGTATTCAAGCTAGCAAAACCATTGAAGCTACCTTGTGCAAGCCTCGTCAACCAATCTATCTCATGCTCTTGGTGCTCCCAGAAAACCAGCTCTCCACATGGTTTTAATAAGTGACGAATCTGTCGCACAACGGTCTTTGCGTCATCAACAGAGCAAAGAAACTGAATGCTGAGGAAACAGTCGACTGTACCAGCAGCCATGTTTTGGGGGACAAGTTCTCCCTCCACATCTTCGACTTTGCAAATGATCGGCGTGCAAAGTCGTCAAGTCCAGTCTCTTTGATTTTGGCTTGGAGCGCTGGAGCAAACACAGGGTTTGACTCTATTCCAAAGACACGGCTAACCTGATTTGTATTCAAACGATGGATCTGGTTCTCAGAGCCAGTTCCAAGTTCAAGTACTACACCGTACGTCTTGCTAGCCAATGTTAGAATATGCGAGCTGTCTTCGAAGCTGACGAAATTGCGACCTGCAGTTTCATAAACTTGAGTTGGTAAATGATGTCTCTCGCACTGATACTTACTTACTTCTAGTCACCACATTGCAAAAGATTCCTCAGCGTTGCTAGATGGTTGTAAAAGTGCGCGAAAGTTTCGTTGCATATAATGCGCCCACACAATGCTCGCGTACACTGCCAATTTTATTAGCATTTAGTTTTTAACTATAGGATATAATAGAGGTTGTGTAGCCTGCATTTGAGAAACATACGATCAGCTGCTGGCAGCCATGGTTGTCAGTGGCTCAAGTAGGTAGCGATGCGCTCTATGCGCGTGTTCTGCGGAAGACAGGGGCTACCATGTATTACAAAATTCAAAATGAAAGATACGGAGAACAATTCACGCTTGGTCCCTTTTGACATGCGGCTCAAGAGTTGTGAAATATGGAGGGATATTTATAGAAGACTTGCTCTCGCCCAGCTGTGTTAGTGCCAGGAACCGACTAGTGCAGCCTGATTCGGCGTCTATCACCACTATGTTGGCGAGGTTTCTTGTTAGCCGTCCTTCCCTGTGGCCATGTAGCTCTGCCATCGACGTAAGGTATCCAGCACGCAGTTACCTCGTGAACAGTTTGCACAATGTAAGTTACACCATGGCATGCGGCACTGTCGTTTCTTGGACGCTGCGCATTATGGTGAGGAATGCTTGAATAGTGTAAAACAGCGTATGAAGTCTTCAGCACTACAAGCCTATAAACAAATGTGTGCCAAAGCTCCTACATGTAATTTATGGCCGAATCTTATTAATCCCAGCTTGAGCACTCGGTCTGGCCTGACCGTAGTTTGCACTAGCTTCTAGTGTAAATACGACACATGGCAGGCCAATAAGGCGATGACTCAGTTGCACGCTTTGTCCAGGTGCCACATTTTACTGTCCTCGCCATCCATTACAAAAATCATCGTGGACACGGCAACCACTCCATTAAAGAATCAATCCTTCCCTGCTGCCTTTCTATTGCACTTCTTTGATGATATATATGGAAGGCTCATTTCGCGTATTTTCGTGTCTCGAGCTTACTTTCACACATCCCCAGCAATTAGCCGATATCGCAGCCCTATTGCAGATCACCACCTCTCGCTCCAGGCACTCATCTTTCGCAGTCATGCCGCAGATAAACGGAGATTCGAGAGATAAATATGTTCTATTTTTGTAAGTTTTTGTCTACTAAACTCTTATGGCGTACCTTGCCTACAATACGACACTAACCCGGCTGTAGTGACATCGACAACTGTCTGTATCCTAGAAGTACGAGCTACTACAGAACCCAAAAGATTCTCCATGTGCTAAATTTGCATCTCAACAGGTTCAAAGGTTCAAGAATTAATGTCAGATCTAATTGACGATTATTTCTCACGTCACTTAGGCTTGACCAGGGAGGATGCGGTAAAGCTTCACCAAGAGTACTATAAAAACTACGGATTGGCTATCGAAGGGCTTGTTCGGCATCATAAAATTGATCCACTCGAATACAATGACCAAGTGGATGATGCTCTTCCCTTGGAAACCGTGATAAGGCCAGATCCGGAGATCCGTCAGCTTCTGGAAGACATTGACAAGAGTAAAGTAACCATTTGGCTTTTTACAAACGCATACGTCAACCACGGTAAGCGAGTGGTCAAACTACTGGGAATCGAAGACCTCTTTGACGGCTTGACGTACTGTAACTATGCACAAGTACCATTTGTCTGCAAGCCCCAGCCTGAAGCGTACAAGAAGGCGATGGCAGAGGCTGGCATTGACAAGCTCGAACATTGTTTCTTCGTTGGTAAGCACAAAATCAAAGACTTTTTCTGTTCCGGAGTGTATGCTAATTTTCCGTCACAGATGATTCCGCTGCGAATTGCCGCAGCGCGAAGGATTTTGGCTGGACTGCCGCCCATTTAGTGGAAGAGGGGATACAGCCTCCCCAAACCCCAGCGTCACAGTTTCAGATACGTCACTTGCGCGAATTGCGGAAAATATATCCTCAATTTTTCAAAGCGTAATATCGCCAGCTTATATATGTACTTTCTCTTGGCCCAGGATTATGGCATTAACGATAGAGGTGTGTCCATAGACGTTGTTGAGATCGTTGACTCCGTAGAATTGAGATTAGACTAAAAAGAAACTCTGTAAGAGCTTCCAACTGTACCAAACGCCGCGCTATTTAACCGTATTAAAGACCAAAAGAAGGAATTGAGACGTCTGTAGCTTACGGCCGCCGTACACTCCGAATCACCACATCGAGCTGCGAAAGGATGTTGTCTCGTTCCTTTATTGCTTCTTGTCGTTGTGATTCCGCTACTTTCAGATCGTCCTCCAGGTCCTTAATTGTATGCTCCTGGTCTTTCTCGCTTTTGTTTAATCCAGGAAGCAGTGAGATTAAATATTCAATTTGTTGTTCTTTGAGGATAAGGTCGCAAGATAGTTCGTCGAGGCCAGCGCGAAATTCGTCAGATGGAAGAGGGTCGACTGATTCTGAGTTAGGGTAGCATCTCTGAGTGCGAGCGCGATGACATACCTTCTTGATGAGCTTGCTCTAGTTTTAAATCCCTGACCTTGTCACCTGCGCTCAGAGTTTCCAAGCTGTGCCGCCGGTGGACGAAATGCAGCGACGCTACAAACTGTTGCGCGAGCTGTTCTCCCTGTTAACTTGCTCCTGAGCACTGGAATGAGTGCAAATTTACCTGATCAACTGCATCTTGCAGCTGAGTGAGACTGTCCCCCATGGTCAATACTGTGAAGCTGCTGGTAACAAGCGCAAGCACGGAAGGGAACACTGAGAGGCAAAACACATTTGGGCAAGGTACTCTGGTGACAAAATAAAGTGGATACTGCAGCTCTCTAGGATGGTGGGCGAACAACCATGAAACTGGCGTGACCGCGAGCGAGAATATTCAATTGCGGTTAATTGCGTCATGTTCACGGAATTTAATTCCCAATAGTTGCATTGAGACAGCTGATTGATCCATTGCAAACTAGACCCATGCGTATGCTATTATGGCTATTAGCTTTCGCGTTTTTATGTCACCCCTCCGGCACCTGGACGGATCGCGGGGAATAGACGATCCGGTAGCGCAAAGTGAACACTCTGTTGTCAAGGTTTATTACTGGTACCTGCGCACTAGCGCAGTTCCATGTGGCCACTTCGCATCTGCGTATGTGTTGCTTTTTAACTTCATGTGCTTCCCCTTCTTTCCCTTTTCTATCTAATCCAATCTCAAATTCAGAGGCGGGTTAACTCTCGCTTAATCCCCAGTTCAACCGCATAGCAAAGCCTTTGTTCCTTTGTTTTGTCGCTTCTAGCCTTTAGATTATTATCATGGCAGCACCTCAGCCCCCGTTCCCTGGGGGAATGCCTGTTCCAGGGCAACAACCTACGCCAGAGCAAATCCAGGAGCTGCAAAGGCGCATCGCTGAGGACGCTGAAAAGGCTGGTATGACAGTGCCGGAGTTCATCGAGCATATCAAGATGCAGCGCATGCGCGCAATGCAGCAAGCAATGGCTCAGCAACAAATGCAGCAACAGCAACAACAAGAGCATGGCCATTCCCATGATCACGGACACGACCACGACCATGACCATAATGCTCCTGGACATACACATGAGCACCAGCAGCCCCAGCCTCAAGCTGTGCAGCGTGGACAACCCCAGCCAATCACACCCGGACCCCCCAACCCCAAAGCCATTGCTCTCGCCAACTTTCTCCGCAACCAGGAGCTCAAACCACGCACTGTCATCCTGAACGGCGAGCGCAAGGACATGTTTAAAGGTGAGCTTCTCTCCCCGGTTTATGGTTTTGCTTCCTAATTCAGATTTCAGTGAAACGCGCTCTCCGAGCATTGCAGTCGACCGCATACGAGAAGGCGCGTAAGAAGAATCCGCTGCTTCCCGAGATCACTGACAGAGCTTCACTTGAAAACACGTTCAAGCTGCTGCCACTAAGTATGCTCGCTTTGAGAGTGGCCAAGATCGAACCAGCCCTAGGCGCTAATGGCAAAAAACCGAAGCGAGTCAAGGGCCAATGGAACGTGCGAATCGAGCAACAGCAGGATGCCAGCGACGATATGTACTACATCTGGTTGTTTGAAGGAAGCCAAGTAAAGCGACAGCTCTATGCTGCCCTAGCCTTGGTTATCATTTTTGCCATTGTGTTGTACCCTCTATGGCCGCTCAAATTGCGCCAAGGCGTCTATTATCTCAGCTGGGGGTTGCTTGGCTTGCTGGGTTTGTTCTTCGCCATGGCTATCTTCCGTGTCATTCTGTTCTGTATCACATATTTTGCTGTTCCGCCTGGACTGTGGCTGTACCCGAACTTGTGGGAGGATGTCTCGTTTATGGACAGTTTCCGCCCTGTCTGGGCTTGGCATGAAGTACGCTTTTATCCACATCAGAATCCCATTTGGCAACCGGCATAGTCACTAACAATGTTTCAGACCGAGAAGCCAAAGAAGAAGAAGAAGAAGACCGTCGCCAACTCTGCGAACTCGACTGTTGCTGCGGCTTCTGGACAAATGGGCCCGACCACCGCAACTACGACAGGCACTGACACCCAACTGAACACTGGTATACAGCAGCGCTCCTATGTTGCGCCACGAGTAGAAGAGCTCGCTGATGATGAGTAAGGCCCTACCATGGTTTGAATGGGTGCGTCTCACAGGGCTGGTGTAGTCGGAGTGCATGGATGGCGAGTAACATAGACTGGGTTTCGTAATTTGCGTAATATTACACTACGATTTTTTTTCCGTCAGACGATTCGCTATATTTGTATCACTTGATGCCAATTGGGGATATTATTAAGAAACGTTGAGCTATCTCCAACATGTTCTATTACACCTTGTCGCAGCTGCTTCGCTCACTTCCTTTAGCACGCTTGTAATACCAAATCGCATTCTTAGCTTTGGCACAAGTAGTGAGCATGCCACCAGCGACATCAGCGGGCACCTTTTGAACATCATGACGCTGTGGTGCGCCATAGACATGGTAGTAGTACCACATCTCGCTGAGTTGGGTCCTGCCGTTATCCTTCGAGCCAGAGCCAGCAGCTGTCTCGTTGTACCTTGGCCCAGAGCAGCCAACATATGGAACAAAGCCGTATTCTTTTGTCAAAGCCCTTTGAATGTCCGAGAGTGTGTATGCGGTAGAGTTTGATGGTCTGATTCCAGAATCTGCCAGCCATTGGTAAGTAGGCAATTGGCGGAAGTACGTAATGACGGTCTCGAAGAATTCAAAGAGATCGGCGTACTTGGGCGCTTTAGGTCCCTATAATATAACATTATTAGCAAAGTTCTGTAGCTGAAGATTAAGAATCAAGTTACCCAGCACTCTGTCTGGAAGGTTGAAAAACATGTGGCATGCTTGGAATACTCATGCGCCCAGAGAAACCAATTCGCGTCATACTGGCCGATCCAGTACCTGTTCATGTAAGAGAGGAGATCTAATTTTCCATAAGGCTCAAACCACTTGTCAATAGATTCGCCCTTGTACGCCGGCACAGGAGTGCCATCGGGCTTGCCGTTAGTTGTGTTGGGGCTAGGGGCAGGGTCGTACTGGCGGCTCAGGTCACAGTATTGTGTATAAGAGCCTGAAAGGGTCAGCACGTGTCAACTAGTGCTCTCTTGAGATTCTCACCGTTACAAAAGTCTATATGACATATTAGCCTATGTAGAAAGACTGCGCAGATCGCATTACTTACCAGGCCACAAGCCGTGGATGGACCAGGACGACTTGGGGAGAAGCTGGCCGTCATCCTCACGAGCTGTGAAGACACTCCAAAATTGAGTTTGGAGCTATTTGATGTCAGTTCATCGGTAACTAGATCTTGAAGAATCGACTTCATGAGGGTCACATACCAGCAAGCCACCATATGTTTCAGTGCAACAAGTATCGACTTTGTCAGGGCTTGCTTCTTTGGAGCAAGATAATATGGGGTTTGCTGCAGCTCTGGTTAGCTTCATGGGCAACGAAGTTTGTGGTTTCCTAGGGTTGAGAAGCATACAAAGCGCACAGCTGTGGTTATAAGGCGTGATCCCAGGATACAGACCAGCAGCAGCAAGTTGAGCAAAGCCCACCACGACAACTGCACCGACAACTTGATACATGGTATGCAATTCTACCTGCTCAATTGCTTGAATAGAGGATGCAACGTCAATGATTTAAATAGTAGGGAACTGAAACACACTCGCAGGAAGGAAAAGATGAAAAGCACAAAGCCAGTAAGGGGTAGAAAAGAAAAGCAGTAGTCTCAAGCCGGTAGCTGCGATGGGTCATAAAATCGTGAGGCCACCCACTTGGCGGCGGACATGTGCCTGTTCTGGTCATCACACTAGTGCCGGGGAAAAGATCTTTTGACAGCGTGGGTTAGCATTGCAACGTGGTAGGCTGAATTGGGAGCTGTGGCGCGCCGCTGAACGTGCGCTAATAATCAAACGGCCTAGCTGAAGCCATGCTCGGTATCGGCTGAATTACTCCCCAATTGCTTCAGCGGTCTAGAGGTTCCAATAATGACCGCATTGTGAACAACCGACATGGATTTACTATTTGATACTGTCAGAAATATCTCCTCCGCCTTGACCTTCTCAACAGCAATTCCCACAACAGCTTTACTGCGATGCTGAACCAGTTATCGCGCAGGTCAGACATTCACAATTGCTTGTAGAAAAAGGTGCCGTCCTTCAGCTCACCAGTCGGGCTAATGCCGTATTTTGGTATTGTCCCTATCTCAATGTATCCCAGTTGACGATAAACAGCCTCAGCCGGGCTCCCAGTTTCGGTGTCTAGCATCTTCGGTGCTGTCAGGTATATTGACTGGCGCTTTGGCGGAATTGATGGCAAGGCAACTTACCAGTAATGTCCTCCCTCGATTGACGGCTTCTGCCTCTAGTGCCTTAATAAGTTGTCTCGCCGCTCCACGCCCACGAAAACTCTTGTGCACCAACAGCTTTTCCACAATGCCTCGGAATGGGCCTGTTTCAGATGGTGGCATCTGCAACATCACAATGCCCATGATTTCAGGACCTTTTAGTCGCGTTGAGCCGTCCAGGTCGCTGGCTAGAAGATAAATGAGTCTGCTGCCTTCATTGACTTCGGATATTCTCTCTTTCCACCACGCAAGAAGCTTTTCGTGAGACAGCGGTGGTAAAAACGATGCGATGGTGCGATCATGTGTTATGCAAGATGCATGTATTGCGGCAATATACGGAGTCAGGTTTGCGTGCTGTGCTGGGTCAAACGGAATGACAGCTCCGGGGCCTGACATTGTACCTAGCCTGTGAGTAAAGCAACCAAACTGGACGATTCAAATGAATAGCAATTTACGTATTGCGGGAGCGAGGTCGTTATCGTTGCTCTTCACGATATGCAGTGCAGCGCGCGAGTTGTCGATCGCAGGCCCCACCCTCTCAAGCTTACAAAAAGTGCGACGTGAAATTCAAACTGCGGCACTAGCCAAAGTGTGGCTGCCATCGTCAAGGTGTCATGCTTCCTAGTCAGATGAATGCCATTTTGGATCTAAGCATAATTAAAAAAGTATTTTAGGCACATGGCACATTGCCCTGGTGTATAGCTCCATAGCACTTGCCTCTAACGTGGAACTGCCAGACTAGCAGCTCTAATTGTTACCAAGCACTTCGCCATCACACCGTCACTATGTGCTCGAGATACAAGTCGTTCCCACCACGGTACTTGTTGTTTCATCTCAATAACTTCTGTACACGCCACTTGTGCAACGACTTCAGTCGATCATCTCCTGCAATTCTGTTTTACTAGGAACGAAATTATAACTCCATCACTCCAGCTCTTTTGCTCAATAGCTTTCTTGCAATCATGGCTGGAGGGTTCACCCAGGTTGAAAATGGCATAGAGGCAGTGTTTTGTAATGTCAGACATCCGCATATTCACTGAGAAAAATTGCGGCCTTTTACATTCACCTGAGCACGCGTCAGAGCAATTCCGATCATTTGCACCTCCCTCCCTTGGGGACATCAAATGGTTTGTTGATGGACGTTCGTATTTCTAGGCCGTATCGGAATCCATTCAAAGTTAGTTTACAATTCATCGGCAAGCTGCAGATGTGCATAGCTAACAGATGGTCGCTAGAAGCAATGAAAACGATATACATATTAGATTGGAGGCTAGGCTCAGACCTGTATCTCTGGAGGCCCCCATTTAAGAACGAGTAGTATCGCTTAGACAATTTGCTGAGGGCGGTGGCGGAGCGAGGTGTCGAGGCCCAGGTGATCGTACGCTAGGCAATATCCGCATCCCTAGGTTTGAGTTACTCGGTAAGATTTTAATTGTGTGAGCCTGCGGATAATGCTAAAAACCCGTTTGATAGCATACAATGAAAACGTTGGAGGTCTGCATGGCAACATACACGTATTTCTGCACCCAGATCATATTCCAATCAATTATGACGCCAATGCTGAATTGGGCAGATCCTACAAAAGTTTGAAGCTGCCTGATCTCACAAGAGCATCCAAAAATGCAATCGAGTCATTCTATGGCCTCACTAGAGGATGTTGTATTATATTGGTCGCATGAAAAACTCCTGATTGTAGATGGGAATGTATGTTTTTTTGGGTAGCTTCGGCCTCTGTAAGTTCCAGCGAAATCTTTCTAGGTACGGCAGCATCAAATCATAAGAAACACAGGTTTTGATAGATGGGATGCGGACAGTTTAGTACGTTGAGTCATGGTTTCAATCCTACAGGCTATTTACATATAGAACGTCACCCAATTACCGATGTGCATCCCGGCAACTCACAAGCCATGTTGTTACTTTGCCAAGACTACAGCAATGCCCGCATTTTAGATTTTGTTGACGTTGGTATAGCCAGTCCCTGCTATATGGGTGGGAAGCTGGGACTTCTTGATTTGTCGTGGAGCGGTGACCCCAACCACAGAGATGGAAGCGTTTGTAAGTGACGAACGTTATGTTCATACCAAGCTATTCGTTGCTGATGACGGCGTATTGATCTGCGGTTTGGCCAATCTAAACGATCGGTCACAGTTCGGCACCCACGATTCAGAGATTGCCATTGTTATCATTGACGGGCCATCCATTTTTACGACTATGAACGGAAACTCTTGCAAAGTATCCATCACCGACTTTAGGAATGACTATGGCTAGGGTTGCGCAGACAATTTTTTGGTTCGTGGCCCGTTAAGCCCTGTTTTTCCAGCATGTGGTCCTGCACAGCCAAATTAAACACTGAAATCTACAGGCGTGCCTTTCATTGGGTTCCTGATGACATAGTCCGTTCATGGGCAGACCATGATGAGATTTTCTTAGAGCATTTCGATAGGCCAGCTTACAAGAAGGGATCCCAGGTGCCACTAGCTAAAAGGAAAATCCAATATGAACATGTTGTGCAGAGTGAATTTAGCGGTAGCTTGAACGAGCTTAAAGCCTGGCTGAGCCATATTCGAGCTCTATTCTTGCAATGCCTCTAGACTTCCTGGCAGACGAGGAGGATATCGCGCAGCCGGATTGGGCACTAAACGGCCTGACAGTTAAACTGTACTCCTTAAGTATATACCAACCACTTCATCAAGACCTACTAGTAGACAGAATATGCAGAAACGTGAAATCTAAGCAAGTGATCAATCGCTTCGCAAGCGACCCTTCATGTACCCAGCCCGAAGATGCAAGGCATATCAAACAAGGCTAGTTACGTCACCAAAATCTTCTGGCATTGGCATTGAAATTCTGCTGGCCTACTTTAGATGCTTCGTGCAAATGCTTGTGTACTTTCGAGTGGTGGTGAGGCAATCGCACAATACTTAAGACGGAAAAAGATGCACAGCGTTCCGAGCTGAAAACAAAAGATAGTGTATGCCATTGAGACCTGGTATTATACGACAGTATAGAATTGATCAATGAGCCCTTTCCCAAACTCCCAGCCAAGACCTATGAATACTGAAACAAATTTATACAGGAACACTGCATGCACCCTGCCGCAAATGACTTGCTATGAACGGGGAGCGTTTTGTTTGAGCACCTGCCGCGTCTACCCAAGGTCAAGTAGCGTAGCCTAGATTGCAACACGAAACAAAACAAGAACAAGAAAGAACAACAAAACAAGAAAGGGCAAAAAAAGGAAAACTGCACCGCAGTTGAGGTTTGCGCATACAATGAATAGTCTCGCGAGGCTTACAGTCTTCTTTGGGGTATGTATACAATGAAGATCGTTAATTTAGTCGGCCTTCTGGTTGCCATTTGCACCGTGGCCAAGGAGACCTTCCTTGAGTTCTTTGATTCCCATGGAATCATCGAGTCGAAAGTGGCCACCACGGCGACGACTACGACCGCGCAGCCATGAGACAGCACCGAAGATGATGGCGCCGCTGACAAGCAAGGAAATGTATGTATGCTCGACGAAAGCAACCCGGATGTCGAAGAAGATTTTTTCAACGAAGGAAATTGTAAACTTGGGTTTGATTACTTGGGGTCCATAGACGATTTTATCGACGGTCTCCATGATCGATGTTCGGCTGACACGGATGTAGTTACCTGTGACGGTCTGGTCCCAGTAGCGGCGGCTCTTTATGAACAGGTCAGCGGTTTTCCACCAGTGAAGGGAAACAGGGCAGCTAGTTTGTTTGACTTACAGATTCATCATTGATGATGATACGCTCTCCATCTTTGACATCCACGCCATAGGTGGTGCGGATCCAGCGCTGCCAGAAAGCACCATCAACCCATGCAAAGGCAACTTCTCGGCGATTCGAGTTGTCCATATTGATTCGAAGATTCTTCGCCGCGCGCAAGGCTCGTTGGTCATCTCGGTCCTCTGCTTCTTCAATCCGCATCTGCTTAGCGTCACGAAGCTTTTTTCGCTCAAGCTGAAACTCTTGAATCTGCCGATCCATCCATTCGTTTGCAGCACTCTTCATCTCGCGCAGATGTCCGCTGAAGGCTTCTTGCTCCTTACGGTTCAAAATTCCCAACACAACGATTTTATTGTCCATAATCTGTCGCGCGTTATTGGCAGTGAGCTCAGGAATCAGAGGGAGCCACACAGACTTCATCCAGTCTAGAACACGGTTGATGTCTCGCATTTCGTGGGGGGCGAGAGGCGGATAGTAAGTTGGACGTCCTTCTCTCGACACCATGAGTCTAGGCCATGTTGTGATCTTGAACCGTTTGAACAATTCAGGATCGTTGGTCTTTACCAACTTTGCGTGGCCAACCAAGCTCAGGGGAAGCTTTTCCAAAGACCTAAAATCTTCGGTCGTCGTAGCATGATCGTAGAAATAGACAAAGATGACCTCGTCCTTCTTCTCCATTTCGGCAAATGATTTGGCGTCAACCTGAGGTACTCCGCCTGCAAGCTCCAGAGCGCTGGTTGCATACTGCGTGAAGTCCCCAAGCCCGCGCAGGCCGTGATACTCGACTCGTTCGCCACCTTTAAAGAAAAGGATGGTAGGGTATGCCGTAGCGTGAACATCTTTGCACAGTCGCTTCTCCTTGTCGCAGTTGACTTCGCCAATGTTAAGCTTTCCGCGCATGCTCTTTGCCAGCTGCTGCCAAGTCGGTGCCATAGCCTGGCAATGAGAACACCATGGGGCGTAGAATTTGATGAACCAGGGGTCTTGCGTCAGGGTAACATGGTTTTGGAGACTCTCTGCGGTCAGAGAGATTGACAACCCATCTTGATTGTAAGTTTTCTTCGGCGGAGGGGCAGGCTTTGGTGCCTCGGTGTCGCCAGCCTTTGGGAGAGCCAGAGACCTAGGTCTGCTGCCGGGTTTAGCCTTCTCGATTGCTGCTTCAATCGCTTCGCTGAGAACTTCGACAGATTTAACACCACGAATTGCAGTGACAACCTTCCCATCTTCGTAGAGAATTGTGGTGGGGAAAGACTTGACCTCATGTTCTTCACAGAGATCGGCATAAACGGTGCAGTCGATGGCAGCAAATCGGAAATCGTAGTAGTCAGTGAAGCCTCCTTGTGCTTTCCCATCGGGGCCAGGTTTTGAAGTATAGTAATATTCGTACGTCGTTTGGTAGGCAGGGGCAAAGTCCATACAATGATGGCAATATGGGCTGGTGTGCTGTGAGTATTCCATCAATCAACCGCGGCGCGAGTTAGCAGCATACCTGAAATGTTTAACCATCACCCACTTGCTTTTCTTGATTTCTGTTTCCCAGTTTGACTGCGACAACTGCATAAACGGCGGTACCTTGACACCGTTGAAAATAGTCTCTTGTCCATCCTCTGCAGCCGCCATAATCGCGGACGCAGCCACCAGAGCAAGCCTTGTGAGCCTCATCCTGATGATGCCAACTTTCCAAAGATTTGATTAAAATGAAACAATCAAGACGAAGGCAAGTTGAAACGAAAGGGCAGGTATTTTATATTCGGAATGGCGTTATGGCGTCTCGTTTAGGGGGTTTTGTCGTCGACGTGGCCCAAACAGCCGCCGGGTAGGAGGTGTCGCGGCGCTGCCACTAGCAAGCGCACTACGTTAGAGAGAAAGGTTATGTTTCGTTGTGCACAGATCTGTCGCGGGTCACACAATTTGTAAACCCAATATCGCTGATCGCGCTGGAAAGATGAATTATTAAACAGATGAAGTTGCGGCTTGTGGCAAGGGATAGAGGACAAGGTATCAGAGACCGTGCTCGCAAAGGGGCGAATGTGGGACAACTTTGGAACGGTGGCACAGGCAAAGCCACATCTAGGCATTGGCTGAGGCTAGTATATGTGGCTTGGCAAAGCGTCAGTGACAGGTGGAGCAAGTACAGCACTTCTCTCATGACGACGAAATGCTAAAGCTGAGTTGTGATATATTTCAGATGACTTTCCTTGTCCATATTCAAGAACGTTAAGGAGTCTGCGCATGGCGTGCACAAGGAATTTAATTGATTCAAAGGGTTCCTTTTGTTGAATGGTGAAAAACAGACTCTCCCCGCCTGCCTTGTCCATGATATAGCTTGTCCAAGCAAAGGGAGTTTCTTCATGTCATGTGTTACTGCTCCTTGCTGGTTCTCAGGACCTTTGCGAGCGAAGTTGAACGAAAACAACGGTGCTACACTCCACAACAATGATGAATGATCCACGCAAACGCAGCCATACTTCGGCAACAGCTGACAAAATCGACTCGCTTTCGCGCTCAATCAGCCCACCAACGAAACGTGCTCGTCGTCCAGATTCCCACAAATCACCATGGAAACTTACATGGATTCGCGACCTCCCTGAATCAGACAACCGTGATGCTGTTACGTTGAAGGACATTCTTGGCGACCCTTTGATATCAGAGTGCTGGGAATTTAACTATTTGCACGACATTCCATTTCTCATGGAAGGTTTTGATCCTGATACAAGAAGCTTGGTGTCTGTTCACATCATCCATGGCTTTTGGAAAGAAGAAGATCCCAACAGACGAGCAATCTTTGTATGGACCAGCTTCTCTTTCGATCCCCTTGCCAGGGCTCACAGCTCAGATTAATGCTGACTATATCGCCAATAGGACGGCGCTGCGAAATTCTCAAATGTCAAGATACATATCGCACCGATGCCAGAGATGTTCGGTACTCATCATTCAAAAATGATGATTCTATTTCGCCATGATGACACAGCGCAAATCGTCATTCACACTGCGAACATGATCCCAAAAGATTGGACCAATATGACGAATGGCGTGTGGATGAGTCCACATCTACCGCTGGATAACACATTTGTGGAGGAAGGTAAGTCTATTAATTCTCCGATCGGCAGCGGTGGGAGATTTAAGTTCGACCTTTTGAGCTATCTTCACTGCTATAATACAAGACGTAAGATTTGCCAGGACCTCATAGAGAAGTTACAAAAGCATGACTTCAGCGCGATAAGGGGGGCTTTGATTGCCAGTGTTCCTGGCAGACATATTGATACAGAAGACATTATTGGAAACTCAGCATGGGGTTGGCGGGCACTGGGACGATGCCTTCGAAATATCGACTGCCGCAGTGGAACATCAGATATCGCTGTGCAAACCTCGTCAATTGCAACTCTTGGCGCAACGGATGTCTGGCTCAAGGAAACCCTATTCAGTATGCTAGGTATGTGCAAGGATACCACCAATCGCACTGCAAAATTCAAGGTTATATTTCCGTCCGCGGATGAGATTCGGCAGAGTCTTGACGGATACTCCTCCGGTAGTTCAATTCACACCAAAATACAGTCCCCTCAACAAGCAAAGCAGCTGCGATATCTTCGACCAATCTTCCATCATTGGCACAACAGGTGTGCGAATGGATCGAGTAAGTCATCCCCGTTCAACCGGAAAACCCCATTGAATTGAAAGTTCTCACGAAAGGTGCAGGTATCGGTACAAACGCTCGAATGCACGATGGTGGAAGAAGCAGAGCGGCGCCGCATATCAAGACTTACATCCGCTACAACAACGATCACGGCACGATCGATTGGGGCCTATTGACATCAGCAAATCTTTCAAAACAGGCTTGGGGAAATGCACCTAATCAAACTGGAGAGGTGAAGATTGCATCATGGGAAATTGGAGTTCTTGTCTGGCCAGACTTGTTTGGAGACAAGGTGGTCATGGTGCCTTCTTTCAAAATGGATTCACCTCAATATGAAGAGGCCCAGGGTAATCGCGAGGGCGCAGTTGGGCTACGTGTGCCGTACAACATGCCACTGCAACGATATGGACCAGATGAGGTACCATGGGTTGCAACACTGTCGTATACGGAGGTCGACTGGATGGGTCGTCCATGGCACCTAAGTTAGTCTAGCGAAGCAAGTAGCACTGGGACGTATCATTGTGTATTTGAATATAAATAAGATGGCACTTGTGGTTTAGAAAAAAAAATGGAGAAAAATTACAAAACTGAAATCCTCTTTCCATGACATTCAGCGCAACGAAGAAGCCCCTTTTCTTTTCTAGTTTTTTTTGTTTTTCCCTTCTGAATAAACAAGCCTGTACCAATCGCTCCGTAGGGGTATGGCCAGCTGAGAAAGGCTGCGAACTGTAATAAACTAGGGTACCTAGAGTCTTGCAACGTCCCCAATTTGATAGGCGAACAAGGAGGCCAGTCAATAACTACAACTCTCTATGACGCTTAAACCATTTATTAGTATCGGATATCTTGTGAATGGGAGTATCATCTTGCTGAACCTCTCAATCTTTAAAATAAAGAGAGAATAGTCCTTCTAATAACGCTTTTATATATGAATTTGCACCATAACTGTTTCTTGGAGCTTCTGGGTCGCGTTCCATTATAATCAAATCACTGCGTTTATCTTTTAGATCAATGCCCAAACCATAATTGTAATTGGAGCTTTAACTTATGATTAAAGATTAACTAGCTCGTTTTGCTAAGCTTTACGAGGTAATTAAAAGATCTAGGTATTAGGGTTAGAAGGAGAACCCTGTAATGAAGACTTGCTGCTGAAGATAGTCTTAATAAGAAATTCGGCTAGTATTCTCCATAGACTTTAATTAACTTACAGTCAAGAAATTTTCAATATTCTCGAGTCAAATTTTGGTAAAATAAAGTCTCTTAGCCGCAGAAACAGTTGTTAAACAAACTCGCTTTTTCAAAAGCTATTCACGACGTAATTGTTGCTGTACCGTTCGACGTAGGGTTTGTCGGCTTACTTTGGTAGGCACTACCTCCATGAGTGAATTCCATGTAATCTTGCTATTGCGTTTTGCGGTGATTATTACATGACGCTTGTCAGTTTTCGTTAATTTATTTGGCCGGCCAGACCGCGATTTATTCTCAATTGATCCGGTGGTCTGGTATCGTTTCCAAATTCGAGAAATAGTTGACTTGTTGACGCGAAACTCTTTCGCGACAGAGGCCTGAGAGAAATTCAGCGACAGGCGGTCGACAATTAAGCTCTTCTGCATAAAACTTAATTCACTGTTTTTCTTGCGATTGATGGACAATTCAGCGCCAAAACTGCGCCTTGTTGCCATTTTTACAACTGTGATGGAATTTACAAGTTTAACTACATGTCGCGAAGATGTCGCGAATGTATCACGCTAAGTGGATCGTTGCATGGCTTTTGGTACCCCATTGTAACAAGGCTAAAATTACAGCGGAAAGGTACCCAGATACCTGTACAGTCCAGTATGGTCCAAGCACTTCTAGGGACGCCACGAGCTGCTCAACGGAAAATCGCACAGCATGTTCGCCGTGAACCCAGAGAATTTTTTCGTCCCACTACAGCGGCCGTCGGCGTAAAGTTGACTACCTACCAGCATTAATAATAAGCATCGACGTAAGTGTCGGCGTACCACCTCGCTTTCTTCGTCGATCTTTCCAGCTCCCGCCAAAGTCTGTCATTGGTCTTCAAGCCCATGCAATTCCTGCTAGCTTGATACTCTTTTACTTTATCGAAATCGCCCCATCTGCATCCCTCTCTTGTTTCGCTTCCTTCTTTATTTTGATATACTCTACTCCGTACATTCAACATATTATTTGGCAATTTAGCTTAGCTAATATTTCCTCAAGTCAATTCACAGTACCGCAAAAAGCTACCAGCCTGTCTCCGCCGCAAATAAGTCCGACGTCGTTGTCGAGCTACCTCTCGGCTAACTTTTGACCTCGTACGCCTTTCCTCGCCTCTGGCCATTGAGGTTCACTGAATTGGTCCTCGGCGCATGCTGGTGTCAACAAGCCATGCCTTCCAACCCGTCTCATTCGTCTGCGGACCGTAGTCGATCCAATGGGTCGTCTGGACGTGACATTCAAGCCGCCGTGTCATCGTCGTTCCGATCCGGTTCTCCACTTGCAGCAGAGGCATTGGCTCGAGATATTGCCGAATGCTCCGATGACGATATCGACGACGGTGCAATTGACGATGTTTCTGACAATGAACGCTCCCACTCGCGTTTTATGTATCGCAGACCCAGCGGCGTGGCGTATGGGCCATCAAGGCCGGTGTTCAATGAGACTGCCGTTGATGAGTCAACACTGACAGCTATGGAGAGGAAGCGTTCTCGTGATGCCGAACGCAGCTTACTGCGAGACAATCATATCTTGCCACCAAAACATAAGCGAAAGAACCAGAGCTTTCCAGCACGTATATATCGCCAAATATTCAGCACAAAGGTTCCTCATGAGTCTGGTGGTGGTGACCAACATCAACCGACTGAAACATCCCCTCTCCTCGCTGGTACTACTCAGTCTCCAGCCAGCACCAACAGCGACGACGTTGAAGAGCAATGGGAAGAAGCTGTTCTCAGTGGTCGCATTCGCACAACGTGGCAGCGCGAGACTAAGACTATCGTACAATATTCAATCCCTCTCATTGTCACATTTGTTCTGCAATACTCCATTAACGTCGCCAGCATTTTTGCTGTAGGGCGAATCGGCAAAATCGAACTTGGTGCTGTATCATGTAAGCTTTTATCCCTTACCTGTCTTTCCTGACTCTTGGATAGACAACCGCTAATCTTGAGCGCTTAGTGGCCAACATGTCTCAAGCCATCACATGTCTCGCACCTTTCCAGGGCCTGGCAACGAGTCTAGACACGCTGTGCGCCCAAGCCTATGGCTCTGGGCATAAACACCTAGTTGGTCTCCAATGCCAGCGCATGGTTTGCTTTCTGTTTGCGCTTTCCGGCCCTGTCGCTGTGCTATGGTGTTTCTCGGAGTCGATCCTGGGCGCTATGGTGCCTGAGCCAGAGTCTGCGCGTCTTGCAGGCTTATATTTGAAGGTCATGATTTTTAGCATTCCTGGCATGATCTTGTTTGAAGTCGGCAAGCGGTTTACCCAAGCTCAGGGCCTATTTCATGCCACGACCTATGTTCTTCTTATCGCAGCCCCAATTAACATCTTCGTTAATTGGCTTCTGGTTTGGCACCTTAATTTAGGTTTCATCGGTGCACCCATCGCTGTTGCCATAACTGAAAATCTTTTGCCTATCTTCTTGTTCCTCTATATACGTTTTGTTGATGGTCGCCAATGCTGGGGCGGTTTTAGCAAGCGTGCGCTTACCAACTGGTGGGTGATGATTCGTCTTGCTCTTCCTGGGATGATTATGGTAGAAGCCGAGTGGCTTGCTTTCGAGATCATGACATTATTGGCTAGTCGTTTTGGGGCAGAGTACCTTGCTGCCCAGAGCGTGTTGGCTACTCTGACTACTATATCTTTTCAGATTCCTTTTCCTGTGTCAATCGCTGCATCGACACGTGTGGCCAATCTCATCGGAGCTGGTCTGGCCGATGCCGCCCGAGTAACGGCAAAAGTTGTATGTGGCCCCCAACTTGGTCATTACCTCTCATTATCCAAAATACTAACGATTTATATGTAGACATTTGGGGCTGCTTTATTCATCGGCTTGCTCAATTTCACGGTTTACAGTGCACTGCGATATCACCTACCTCTACTTTTCACCAATGCTCCCGATGTTGTCGAACTCGTCGCCAAGGTATTGCCTCTTGTCGCTGTTATGCAGATATTCGATTGCCTTGGAGCTGGGGCGAATGGCTTACTTCGAGGCATCGGTAGACAAGCTATTGGCGGCCCTGCCAACTTGCTTGCTTATTACGTCATTTCGCTTCCATTATCTCTCGGCATGGCGTTCGGGCTAGGTTGGAAGCTAGAGGGTCTTTGGGCTGGCGTAACCGTGGGACTGATAGTGTAAGTCCTGGTTTCATTCCCCTCTTCTCCCTGCTGCCCAAGTTTTGTTCTAACAAAAAGATAGCGTTTCTATTATAGAGTACACGTATCTAATTATGACGGATTGGAATTTAGCAGCTTCTGAAGCTGCTGCAAGAAACGCGGCGGGCTAGTTATGCTATGCTCCTATCATAGCTCCGTTGTTAGCTGAATGTTTTGTGCAGCGTGTGGTTGGGCAGCAATTGGATATGCTTTTAGACAGCAAAGATGCGTGAGCAAAGACAGTAAAATTTAAAGCAGCCACTTCTTTTTTACGCCCTACAAAGGTTATTGGCGATCTCTCGCTGCATCTTCAAACGCAACCACGTACAAAGCCTTACATGACACTAATAAAAGCAAACCCAACTCCCCCCCAATTACAGAAAAAGCCAACACCCCTTCTCTCGCCAAAAAAAAAAAACCTTTTGGCGTCTCTCATCTTGTCCCTTCCTCCTGCATTGGCAGAGAACCCTTTTGAATTTCAATTCCAACTCATTTTCGTTATTCCCATCACGGGCACATTTCTCTTTTCTCTATCGATGCCTCAAGTTAACATGGAATGGGAACGAATGCCCTTGGGGCCGAGTTCACTGAAGAGAAATACTGTTAGCTACTTTTCATTGCATCGTAGTGCCCAAACTTAGACTGGAAGGGTTATGCTCCTCGTCTAAACACTTACTTATAGTCGACTCTGCTCAGACTCATTTGACGCTGTGCCTCGACAGCTTGAGCATCCATATTAGAGTGGAGGCAGAATGCAATCCTAGCCGCAACCTGCGATCCAAGGAACATGGCCTCTTCAAAACCGTGCTTAGACCACTCGCTCAGATAGGTAGGGAATGTAACCGTCTTAATACTCGTAGGGGTCTGGCTGTGAAAGTGGTGGCTAGCTGGTCCAGCTGCCTCAGAGCCAGCTTGGGGAGTGTTGACTGCACCAGCGGCATTGACGCCAAGACTGCTAGCTGTAGTGGCAGCTTGCAGGAGGGGGTTCACCCCGCTGGAGGGCAGTTGGTGAGGTACTCCAGTGAAGGATCCCGTCGGAGTTTGAGAGCCTGTACCTGTCGGAGTGGCCATATTGGATGGCAGCTCGGACGTGAACATTGTCGCATTTGATGGGGAGACTAAGTGCCTCGCGTTGAGAGTTTGAAGGATATTCTCTTTTAGGCCACGAATACGAGATCCGTTGCCCACGAACACGAGATTATCCCAGCATGGTGGGCGCATATACATGTCATCGATCCCTTGAATAGTGCGGTAAATGGCGCTGACGATTCGATCAATCTCATGGCGCTCCGCAAAAGTAAAACGCTCCAGGCCAACTTCAATGTCCTTACGAACACGTTTTGGCCGAAATTCAGGTGTATCTGAGAGCTTGTCTTCTGCCGCAATGTCCTTCCTTGTGTCTAGTTCGGGTCCAGTAACGGAGCCCAAGCCACCGGAAGGGGCCACCGTTTTGACTTCGCCGTTTGATTCATCCAGCTTGGTATCTACAGGCTTTGGTTCTTCACCTTTAGCTGCGTCTGTAGCCAGTGTGTCTTCCTGTTTAGAGGCTGGGTGTAAGCTCTCAGTACCTCTAGGAACACCTGCTCCAGCACTTGCAACATCTGCGCCGGTATTGTTTTCTGTTCCGTTTGCAGCAGGTTCCTGGGGAGGGCTATCGGTGATTGTTGGGCCAGGGGGCTCCTTTGGCGCAGGTGGGACTTCTTCTTGGACAATCTCTTCATAGTAAAAGATGTTGTGCGTACGCTTGGCGTTGGGGAGCTTAGCGGCCTTGATAGGGCCAGCTTCCTCTTGTGCCTTTGGTCGTCGACCTCTTCCTCTTGACTCCTTCTCCTTCTCCTTTTTGGCAAGAAACTCTTTAGTTTGACCACTAGTAACGATGGCAGCAACGTCCAAGACACCATCATCTTCAGCTTGTCCATTCTCTTTGCCATCCTCCTCCCCACCACCTTGAACAGACTGTTGTCCGTTCTGCAAAATGTCTTGCGTCTGTGGTGCGTCAGTCATGGTTGTGTCTGCTACAGGGATCGATCCCGTAGCGTTAGCTGATGACGACGCTCCGGCTGTGTTCTCAGCGGGCAGGTCAAAGAGAGACTCCGCCTTGGCATCGTAAGGGAGCACTTCGCAAATAGCACTCTTTTTCAGCTGCTCGGCCATGTCATGATTAAAGTCCTTCGCCTTTAATAATTGAATCAACCGTTGAGTGAAAACTTCGCCACCGCTGATTTGTTCGCCTGCTTCTGACGCCCCAACACCCATGTGATTGACAACTCGGCCGTCGTGAACGGCAGTGACATCAACCTTTTCAAATCCAATGTCCACCACTGTCATGTTTGGCCATTTCAAGCCATACTGGGTGGCCAATGCGCTGTGGATGATACACAATGCTGGAGTACGTGTCTTTTCAAAAACGTATCTGGCAATTGTCTCGCAATCGGGTCGTGTCCATTGAGGAGAAGCCATCAGCATGATTGGGGTGTTGTGGTAAGTCGTAGTCAGCAGACCGTGAACGTGGTCAAGGAAAGCAAGGAAGGCGTCCATTTCGACGATACGTCCACCTAGGTCAAACATGAGCAAGGATATCAATCGTCAGGTGGTAGCTTGAATAGCATCCAGGGGAAGGCCGTACCTTTAATGGGGTAGATAGCTCCATCATCAGAGTCGACGTCCTCTACCCATTCCTCGTGCTCCTCGCCATCAACCACTTTGGTGCGCTGGTACGTGTGGTATGGTCGCCATTCACCTTCATCTTTGAACATCCGCGTGGGTAGACGGTGGGTAGGTAGCGTCAACTCGCTGCATCCGAGCTGCGCCAACGTCGTTTTACTCCCAGGGCACACAATGAGGATTTGCTCCTCGCGCCATCTGCCTACGGAAGACATGCCGGGCGGATTTTTAAAGACCGTGAAAATTCTTCGACTTGTTATTAACTTCGTACGCAGTTTTGAATTTGTGGTTCTCGGTTCCTACACCGCGCGCCGCTTGTGTTGCGAAGCAATCAATTAGAAAGGGAGCTTCCTCAAAACGGGCTTTGCGCGCGCATACAGTTGGTTTGGCCGAATTGAGGTGGATCACGCGTTTGGCTGGAGATTCACTGTGGCTGTATGGCTGTGGCTGTGGCTGATGAGTGGTATCACGTGACACATGACCCCAAGTATCTCTGGGCGGTCATCAGCCTTCGTTCCCCCAAAATCTCCAATTGTTTAACAGAGCCAGATAATAAGTGCAGGCAGGGTTGTGCTAGTACTGAAGATCTCTCCTAGAGTCTACCGAAAGTAAAGTACATATTTACCGTGACCAACCAATCATTGATATTACTTTATGAAAGAAGGCTCATGACCACCAACGGGATGGCCCGCCAACGCCGCTGTTTCATACAATACTATGATGTCAAGATACCTAGATAGATGCCAGTGGTCTGGACAACAATTATCGCACATTATGTCCTTAAGGCATTCGGGGAAGGCATGTTTATCAAGAAAGGATTTGTACCATATAGTCGTAATTCAATTGCAAGCATTTCTAAACACTCAAAACATTGGATTTCTTCTTTCCATCATTCGATCGCTAACATTGAGGTTCCAAAACAAGATTCGCCGACGCCAGATCGAGTGCAAATACAACAAAAAAACGCCTGTAAGCATATCCCGCGAGAGGAAAAGTCTCTAGATAGCGATGAGTATACGTCGCCAAACGCCGCAGCCAATATATTTGCCATAGTGCCTTGTCCATCATTATTATTATTTCTACAGGTCGTGTCCAACGTCTATTGTACTTCGACAGTAGTCGGCGTAGTGTCACCAGACTCAGTGACGAGCGGTTCTTCGTCGCCATTGACAGTGTGGAGTCCTTGACTCGATTTGCTGTGGCGATCGAGGCTCTTCTTGGGGGTGCCCTCAATGAAGCTGCCCACAGGCGATCCAGCTCTATCTGAGGTAGGGGTTGTAAGCGATGAGCCGTCATCACTCCAACGGTCTTCAGTTACACCGGTGTAAATAGACGAAGAATGCTTGTTAGGAGAAGCAAAGTCAGAAGTGTCGGCTTGCTCGTTATGAGGTGTGGCGGGTAGCTCATCGTCGTCAGGAGTGTCATCAGTTCCAGTATAAGAAAGGTTGTGCTTCTCATACTCCTCCTCGTCGGATTGTTGCAAGCTCTTGGCAAAGGGCATAGTGCGTTCCAGCTCAAACGGGTCTTCGTCATCGTCAGACTGCTGGGACTCGTCAGATTCCAAGTGATGGTGGGTTGCTTGAATGTTCGGCTGCGACTCCGCATCGTGTAAATCAACAGCTTCCTCGCGTACTTCATCAGCCGTATCGCCACCTTGGACCTCGTTGTCGATGGATTCGCTTTCGCTTGTTCGAACTTCTTCATCAGCTATATGAGCTTCCTCGTCTCTTGTTTGCGATAGCGCTTCAGCGCCGTTATCCTGGATTGTAACCTCTGTTTCGCTTATAGAATCAGCGCCAGTGCTTTCTCTCTTGGCTGCCAATTCGTCAGGCTGTTCAAATAACTCAACCTCCTCATCCTCATTCGGGGTTGGACCTCCCTGTGGTCCGTCCGTGGAGACAGGGGCGGATACATCGAAAACTTCTGGTTCGTCATCAGTTGCGAGCGATGTTTCAGTACCAGGTTGATGAGCGTTTTGCCCTTGTTGGTCGGGGTCTTGGGGAGGGCCGGCAACGTCTCCTTCAGCAGATGGTGCTTCCAGTTGCGTTTCCATCTCATCTAGAGCTCCCACTCCCTTCTCCTTATCAGCGTCCACTGCCTTGTCTTCACAGACATGCCCAGCCTCCTCTTGGGCCGCAAGGTGCCCCTCGGATCGTTCCGTCTCATCTAGTGGAATAGAATCTTCGTCAGTGGCATCAGAGCCTTGTGACTGTTGTGAAACAACTCGAGCTTTTGAGACATTTGCAAGCGCGTTGTCCAATTCGTCGACGTCTTGAACTTCAGCAATTGCATGATCAAGAGGTGGGCTTCGAAGAGAGTTGCTGTCACTAAGATCGCCGGTGGAACCAGCGTCATCCGACTGAGAGCTTTGAGCAGTTTTGTCGTCGTCAGGAATCAAATCGGCTTCACTAAAAGCCTGGCGAAGGGGACTTTTGAAGTCTGCGCCAGCATCTGTCTTCATCAATCGAGACTGTCTGGCGGGGCTGCGCTTTGGCAATGGTGGGGGACTGCGCTTGGGAATATTGACTACGTTGCCTCGAGCTTGTATCATGCGCGACGCAACAGCTTGAGTTCTGGCAGGCTGGACCTCAGCGACCTCGAAAACAACTGGTTCTTCTTCTTCTTCTTCTTCTTCTTCTTCTTCTTCTTCTTCTTCTTCTTCTTCTTCTTCTTCTTCTTCTTCTTCTTCTTCTTCTTCTTCTTCTTCTTCTTCTTCTTCTTCTTCTTCTTCTTCTTCTTCTTCTTCTTCTTCTTCTTCTTCGTCCTCTTCCTCTTCCTCTTCCTCTTCTTGTTCTTGTTCATCAGCGTCTTGGTCGTTCAAGAACTCATCTCTTTCACCATCCGTGTTGGCATTTTCATGGCAATCTTGAATCTCCTGTTTTGCTAAGCTCTCACCAAGAGATGGGCTGCTTGTATCACCTCGTGCAGGTTCTGGGGCATGTTCCTTGGCTAAAAGCTCTAGGGGTTCAGTCTCTTCTACAATAGCAACAGTACCCAGTCCATACTCTTGGCTGATGTGTCTCAGAGAAGACATGTCCACCGTTGTATAGTCAACTTCAGTATTTGCATCGCTAGCGGCTCTGTTGCTTGGTCTGTTTGCGGCTTCATCTTCACTGTCCCTTGCACTTGGGCTAGTGCCACGAGTGTCCGTCTGCGTAGCGACATCGGTAACTTGACTCTTCACTGTGCGGGTAGACATGTAACTGCCTCTGTTGCTTCTAGAATTGAACGTCTCCATGCTTTGTCTGCTGAATTTAGACAGCGCCGGACTGAGAGGACTTGGGTTGTACTCCAGCTGGCTGCTTGCAGGCCGCAGGCGGCTACCAGCTTCGCGTATCTCAAGGCCTGCCATTTCAAGAGCCAGGACGCCAAACGGATCGGGGTCATCGGCCTTAGGGATGCCAAAGGCTGGTTTTGATGACATGGGTGTGGCTCGAGGTGTCTCAATGATGGCATCACCGGGAGCGGGGAGTGCTGCCGTTTTGTCAATGACGACGCCGTCGAAGTCGGTTCTGCCTTCTGCCATCTTAATCACTTCAAAGAGAGCCTTTGTCTCTTCAACATGTCGGTTGACATTCCCAGCCAGGACGTCCATTTGTGTAATATTCCCCTCATAAAAGCGTTCGTTTTCGTTGGCCCTCTCGGTGAGGATGCAGCCGCTGAGGTTCACTTCTTGATGCTGTCCACGGGCTTTCATATAAGCCAACACAGTGTTTCCTAGATCTCGCCAGCTGAGCCGCAGCTCATCAGACTGCGTAGGTACAATGGGGCCGTTGGTGAGAGCTACATCCTCGCCCAGGGTCACCCTTGGTCTGGTCATAGATTCCAACGCCGCCAGGTTGTTGACCACGAGGACGCAGTCGTAGATATCGACACCAATAATGAAGCTAAGAGTTGGTGTATGTAGCATGATTCCAGATGGCGGAGACCATGTGCCGTCCGATTTTCTGGCAATCAGGATGCCAGAGCCACCAGATCCAGTCATCCAGAGGCCATTGCGCATGCATGTGAACACGGCGATGCCAGCTGCATTCTGAATGATCTGCTTGGGAATTTTCTGGGATAGTGTTCTGTCGGGGGGCTCAGCACCGGTCGGCTCAGAGTCGATATCGTGCAGTTCGCGGTCTGATGGAGCGAGGTACCCATCAACTAGATTGTTTTA
This sequence comes from Simplicillium aogashimaense, assembly GCA_028455935.1. Classification (NCBI taxonomy): domain Eukaryota; kingdom Fungi; phylum Ascomycota; class Sordariomycetes; order Hypocreales; family Cordycipitaceae; genus Simplicillium; species Simplicillium aogashimaense. The sequence continues at coordinate 3,200,745 of CM052007.1, read as the reverse complement.
GTTAGTACCTTGCTGCTAAATGTAACAGAGTTGTAGGAGACACTTACCACAGAACGATTTTAATATTCTAGCTGCTTTGTCACATTCCGAATCTAAAGTGGCGGGCCAAAAAGCCTCGCGTTGGATTTTCCCAGAGTTTGCGGCCTCAATGTCGATATTAGCCAAGGGCTTGGCATTTGAGTTGGAGTTTGTCGGCTCTGGCGGCACAGTCACATTTGGTTTATTCCCCCAGCTGAAGAATCCGGGGGTTGATACCTTTGCGCCAGAAGAGCTGCTTCTTCTGTCCCACGAGGGCAAGAAGGCAGAGACGCGCTGCATGCCGCAGGCTTAGCCTGGGTTGTCGAAGCCCCAATCCAAGGCGACAACTCGAGAGAAGGCGGCGTGAAGTTCAGAGAAACCAGCGACGGGGCCTATGCTGGTGTCGAAGAGGGAGGGGTCGGGAAGCACAGCGGCCTAGAAGTGGTTAATAAAACAATTACGTGCAGAGGTGAGGCGCCGACGAGGTAGAGAAGATGCACTCACAAGAAATAGGAGTTTGTTAGTGGATGGTTGGTTGGTTCAAGATAGCTTCGCCTAGAATCGCCCGAACGAAATCCTACTGGCGGCTCCGCCTCGGGTTGACATGCTCTGCTCTGTGCGGGCAGCTCAGGATCGCAGCTGTAACATTGGTACATGTTTCCCAACCCCCTGTCCCGAGCTGCTTTGCCCCTAAAGCGGGTAAACTCTCAGGCCCAGGCCCAACTAATGTTTTTCTTTTTTTTGTTCAATTTCAGGGGGGCCGGAACAGCTGGATGGTGCTTGAAGTGGCCTGAGGGTGGGAATTTGCATGCGCTAAAACATGCACTAGCACGGACAGTGCATATGCCAACGTACAGTGCTCTTGATGGCTTGGGATCGTAATTTCATCCCTGTCGATACAGGTCGCCAACGACAAGGATTTCGAGGTCGCACGATACCTTGGAGCTATTAACACGTTTGTGCACCCTAACTGCTATAATTTGTTTTTGTGTGTCAATTCATGCGCTCGTTCTTTCATTTTTCGTCCCCCATGACGGGGCCTCGACACGACAGAGCGTAATCAGAATCGTAAGCGAGACACTTGGTGGACGAATATCACACCGCGTTCCTGAGACCTTGGTCGTGCCGTCCTCTATTCCTGGCAACACACTTACACATCGCTCTCCCTACATCACAAGTGATCGGGCACGGTTATTGTGACAAAGCAAGATATAACTGGAATGTAATCTCCACGCAAGACTACAAAGTACTAATAAGAACACCTGTTCTTTTATGCCTAGTCAAAAAAAAAAAAAAAAAAAAAAAAGTAGACTACGCCATTCAAGTCGCAATCTAACATGATACCAGAGGAAATTCCAAACTTGCAATGAGCCAGACATGATTTGAACTGAATAATTGTAGCCTGTCAAAACACTGCCACAGCTTATTACAGTACTAGCATCGTCACACACCCATTGAGCAGACAAAGCTGCTGCTTACTATTATTACGCCACAAAGGGAAACCACCAGTCGCTTTAGATAGCATCGAACGAGGCAATAACAACCTTCGTAGAGCTCATAGAGCGAGTGCCATCGTGACTTTATTTTGACACACTAATCCTTGCATAGCGTTTCTTGCATAGCTACGTGTATTAGAGTATGCTCAACTGTGTTTGCTACGCGGCCTGATTGTCCAATGAGTCCAGAAGCTACTGCACAGGTGAATTAAGTGCTGTGGAATCTCGCCTAGCCTTGTAAAGTGCGCGGTCCGTGCAGCGTCCTTTACAAGATCAGCATATTGTGTTCCACCAGCAGCAACTCTACAATTATATCTTGTAACCAATGCAGGCTCTAGCCCCGTTGTTCGTAATTTACCAAGCGAATGTTTACTATCCCGCGCAGAAACGGCGGGTACATTCGGTTTCAATGGACACATCGATAATCCCAGCATTGGAAGCTAGCAATTCCAACTAAAGTAACAATCACAACCCAATAGTATGTAGTACTATAGCTACTCTTGTGAGCCTCCACCTTACACATCATGCCATCTCTGGTAAATCAAGTTGCTGCAATTCGCAGGGTCTACCCCTGCTGGTTCACACCATCATAAGCTCTCCACTATCAAACTCCACAAACCCCTTTACCGCTTCGCACCGTGCCGTTTGGGACGACGACATTTGCTCTCAATGGAATCTCATGCAAGATCTGTAAGTGAGGTCATCCGATTCGCCCTCGGCGTCTGGCTGGGTTTAGGCTTAAGAGCAGGATAATTGCTCCGATCCCAGCCCCAGCTGACTAATTATTCAAAACAATAGGAAGACGATTGTCAACTCAGAACTATGATGCCTCTTGTAACTCATTAGTACGGCGGGTTGCAACGTCTTTGCTTTTCCTGTAGATACCTATCTAGTCAGCGTATGCCCTCTTTTCCTTTTTCTCCTTTTTTTTGGGGCGCTTTTGGCTACACCACGATTTTTACACAAGGATCAAAACGCACAGCATCGTCCTCATTGCGGCATGTCTCGCCTTATTCGGCCGTTGGCTATACTTGCGGTGACACCAGTTACTCTAAATTCACGCTTAGCTGGGGCCTCCATAATAGACTCTGATAATTACCCATTGTATTATCGCTTCTCTGCCCCGGTTTGATCCACCCCGTCCGTTGACATCTCGTAGAGTACTGTACAGAGGAGACCCATCCCTAAATGTGGGGACATCATGTCAAAATTCCTCTCGCACTTCACAGTGATCCTGAAGCTAGGCTTTCTTCAACATCCAGCCGCCTTACGTTATGTAGTCTGTTGTCGCATATACGAATACATTCTAACAATCCTTACGAAATGTTCAAGTACGTCTTTAGGAAGCCGCAGACATGTTATACTCTTGATCCTTGCTAACATCAACTGCTTCCTCCTCAGAGCTTACAAAAGCCTATCCCCAAAGGCACGCGCTGGTGTTGGGTCTGGAATCATCGCTTGGGCTATTGTCGGCCTCTATCTTTCAGACAAGGCTGAGGAGAAATTTGGCTATACACCTACAGAAAAGGACAAAGAGGACTTGCGAAACTTGGCGCCGCATATTATCACAGTGGAAAGGGGTGAAAGATGACGCCTGGCAATGTTCGAACGAATCATCGGGCTGCCTACATGCGCATGTGCCGTTACATAAACATATTTCACCTTTATTCAATTGGCTATAAGAAGTCGTGCTCGGGTAATTAATACACACTTGGTCAGAATTTTGCTCAGGCGTCCTGGCGGTATTGAGAATGCAGTCACTCGACACAGACAAAGTTGCAGCATAGCCAGGCGTTGCTGTAACTTTGATTCAATGAACCAAACTACTTATTTATTATATGGTCACCACCATTCTCACGGGTTTAGTAAACCCGCGTCCTGTTCATGCACTCAAATCAGCCTTGCCTATTACAGTATGAGCACGGTGCGCAAATGTGTGAAGAGCCAAAAATTTCTTTTAATCAGATGTCACAAATGTGACAGTTATCTGAGAACCTTGTACAGCCGTATGAACCTCCTTCTCTATCATGACCAAGTCTAAAGAAAACAACAATAAAATAATTGCAGAAAATCAACTCCACTTCCCGTCTATCCGTAGTGAGAAATGCATTTGCAGAAACCAGATTTCCACCGATTTAACCCTGATGATGCGACCAGCATGATTGAGCAGTTAACCACGAGCACTGCTTGTCGTAGACACCAGGAGTCTCCTTACCATACCGTCGGGCGGGTCATGGCGCCGAAAATAGCAAAAGCCAAAACAAACCGATACCAGAGTAAAAACAGAATCGCAACGCCTCCGAATGCATCCACAACCAATAAGCCTTTCCGATTTTTCATCATTTTTTTGTTCTTTTTGTTCTTTCTCTCGTCGGTCCACTCGAGTTTTCAGACATCGCAAAACAAGCAAACGACAACACCCCAGCAACTTCGACGACTCTGCCCCAAACCAGATCAAAGGAGAGATGAATGTGTATACCCAAGAGGCCATTGATCTTATGAAATAGCAAGCTTGCACCTAAAAGATTATCTCGTCCTCTTGCGCTCGCGCTATACATCTGAACATCACCAGCACCGTACAACAAATCCAACAGAACAAGGAATATCCGAGCCCAAGTCAAACAGGTTAGCTTTATTGCTTAAACTTCCAGGGTGAAAGGATGCCTGTGGCTATGGAGCGTCGTACGGCTGCGAGAAATGCTGGGGTGGGTGCTTCGTCGAATTTCAGGGCCAGCGCAAAACAAATCAGCGCCATTAAGTTCGGTTTTGGTTGCGGTCTGCATCTATCCTCGATTAGATTGATTATCGCGTCATTGGGAGGAGTGTTAAGAGGAGGTTACGTACCAGCCTGGAACATCTGGGCCCAGTCAACCGATTGCTGGTTCTGGTTGGAACCAGGGTACATCGACATGCCGTTTTGCTGAGGGACGTTGTAGCCAGGCATGTGCTGGTTGTTCATGTCGCTGCCGTAGGGTTGAGAGCCGCCCATCACGGGACCGGGCATGGTGCGTCGATCACCATTAGCATCAACACGGTTGTCCTGGACAGGGACCATGCCAAATGGACCAACCATGCTGGGGTCATTAGGCAAGTTCTGAAGGTTGTTCATGTGGTTCATATCGCCTTCCTGGCCAAGGCCAGCCGCCTTCTGAGCCTGAGCATTTTTCTTGACGTGAGCCTGAGGGTGAGATAAGTGGCTCGCGCCAGTGGGGTTACCACGGCGAATAGAACACTTCTGGAAGTGTCGCTTCAAGATATCACTGCGGGAGAACGTGTCACGGCAGAGTACACACATGTAAGGGCGATCACCGGTGTCTGCACAGTCGCAAGTTAGTCAAAGTTGTCGGATGTTTCGGGAATTGGGCAATACGTACGGCGCAGGAGATGACGCTTCAAATGCTTAGCGTGCAAATAAGTTTTCGTGCAGTGTGGGCAAGGGAACTTTCCGTCAGCATCCTTTACGGGAATGACGGTGTTCTTCGCGCCACTGCCTGCAGCAGGTGCTGCAGGGCGGCCTGGCGCACTAGGCAAAATGCCTCTACGACCCTGGCTACCAACAACGTGGGTAGGCTGCTCGCCTTCAGGCAAGACTCCGTTGGGCTGCATCATGGAGTTGCCATATGGTGACGATACATTGGCTTGGGGCATGAGGCCACCAGGGGGCATCGGGCGCAAAACGGGAGGCCCGCGACCACCAGCAGGAGCAGGAGCAATGGGCTGAGGGTGTGAGCCAGGGCCAGTGGTCTGGGGCATCATGCCTCCAGAACCATAACCCTGATGAGGGGGGTACGGGTTCTGGGCCATGGAGTAGATGCCACCACGACCACCCGCTTGGGTGGACTGAGGGTAGCTCGGTGGCAGGTTGTTGGCCGAGTTGGGAGTGTTTGGGGTTCCCGGCGTGCGTGGAGTATGGGGATGACTTCCGTAGATTCCCTGCATGGCGGCGGTGGATGGCTGCAGAGGAGGCAGACTTTGTGGCAATGGAGAACCTGGATGCAATTGTTGAGGAGCGAAGGCAGCAGGAGATGGGTAGGCGTGAGGAGTTGAGGTTCCGTTTATACCATTGGAGGGATATTGGGAGCCGTCCATGCTACAGCGCGCAGACGCGTCGCGGAGAGATTCTTTACTTTTTGTGGTGTTGAGTTCGAGGAGCAAGGGAAGAAATTACAGCCAAGGTAAAGGCTGTAGACTTGCGAAGAAAGCGGCGCTTAATTGATGAGATTTGGTAGCTGATTGGTTTCTGGCGCGATCAAGATGTTGATGTTCGCGGGGAACAAGTGTGATGCGAAAGGGAAAAAAAAAAGCGGCGTCGAAGGTAACTGTGGATTTGCCTGGCTTGGTGGACGTGGTGGTGTTTCTGGAGGGTTGAGAGTGGAGAACTGGGTCCTTGTGCAGTTTTGTACTTTTCCTCTGAATGGCCGAGGCGTGCAAAATTAACCAAAGGGCGGCTATGGTGCGTGCGAATTTTGAATGCAGCCAGACCGTTGGGAGTGAGTGGTGTGTGGCTTTTTGGTGGCAAGTGGGTCTTGACTCTGGTTCCTTCCCAAACTGATACCGCAAGCAGCATAGGGTTACTACGCTGATGCCGAGAACAAACTCAAAGCCAGGCTTTTCTTTCTTTGGCCGTCGAATTTCGAGAAGGAATTCTTGGGCGTTCCTTATCACTGATATGGTGGCGACAGAGCAATTTGGCCACATGAAGAGCCGTTTTTATGTAATTTTTTTATTTATTTTTTTACTAAAGAAGCAAACTGAGTTTCAAGTAAACAAAAGGCGCAGTGCTTTCTAATCAGTAAATATTGCGACAACAGTTTGTCGGCGGAAACGAGATCTAGATACCGCCATAGCCAAGGGCGACGCGTGTGGACACAAAGGTGAGCGACACGAAACTACCAGAAGAGGGGAGGTATGGGAAAATACATAGACCCGGGGGTCCGTCTGGCGACATTTCGCGAAGGGAGTGAGCCAAGTAGACTGGGGGAGGGTAGAGGAATTACAGAGAAAGATTTAGGTGCTTGCTACTGGCAGGACGGTATGTTCCAGGTGACCGACGACTACCGACGAAAACAGGGCAAGGTCGGCGACTACAGGCACTACGGCAATAACGCGATCAGCTAGCAGCTGAGCACCGATGTTGCGCATGGAATCCCAAAACTGTAGAGCCAATTACAAGTCCACTGCCTGCCCGAAGACGGCACATTCGCCATAATCAACTAATTGAGCCACCAAGTTGCATTTGCTGGTGTTCCGTAACCACATTCTGAACGCTCGAAATTGTTGGCTTTCGTTTCCTTTTTCTTCCTGTCTTTATCTGTGCCTCTCAATTTCGCACTCGTCTGAGGAGAGAAAATTTTTCAGGCTTGGTTCAAGATTAGTGTGCCGGCCGGACTGCTAGTGGCACTCACCTGCCACTTCCAGCACCCGATCAGTGTAGCTTCGCCCGCTGACAAAGGGAGTCAGTCATACTTCCGCGGGTACCGACTCCATTACTCGCGACTTCTGCTGTCACTGCGAGTCGACAATACCATCTATCTCTGTTCGTTGGAGGCAATGGCTTGGCGTTAAACTTCAGAATACCACTGAAATTTCAGTCGTTTAAGGTAGTTCTGGATCGTCACCTACCATAAAAACTCTTCAACGGCTATTGATGTAAAGCACATCATGACACTCCTGTCCTAGTGAAAATCTCGCGAGTCGTGCGATACAAGGTGTTGTTCGGTGAGAAGGCAGTAATCTTCTGTTTCTCACCTTTCACCTGTGTAGGAGGCGCTCAAATGCGTTACCAGGGATCTGGCGGTTGACCTGCCGAAAGGTCGGTGGGTGGATTCCTCTCATGGACTACATACATATGCACAGAAGCAGCGAATGGTTGTGCGCACTGGAAACGCCAAAGCTGTTGATAGTTGTGACATTAGTGTAGAGCACCAGCCTGAACAAGCCAACCCAGGTTGGAATCCACTAACTCAGGCATGCATCTTGCCCAAAGGTGACAAGGAATCATAGATAGACGTGAGAACAAGGGTGGGGTCGCCTGGTTCAATCTGCAGAAGAATGGGGTATTCAAAACAACGTTGTCCAGCATCATCACTCAGACGCGATATCAACCAGCCTCGCGTCTGGCGATGGCTACGCAGGTGAGCACATTTGTGGCTGAAAAGAAGCGCTTTGTCAGTCGTAATAATACGAGCGCCAGGTTTGACTTAGGATGTTTTTTATTAAATAATAAAACATGCTGCGAGTGTGTGCCTCAGCCTCGTGCTGTCCGGAGCTCGAATGCGATGATCCCAGGCCATTACCTCATAGATATTTGAGAGCTGACGGACAAAAACGCCGAAAAGCCCGATGCGGTACCTGCTGTAATACCAGCTCCGATGCAAAGATGCGTTAGAAATTCGTTGTCGCATTCTTGATGCTTCTCAACAGTACATAACTGCTTTTACCAGCAGTGGTGATGTCTTCAATTCGATCAGCTTGGCGTTATAAATGAAGGATGATTAGAAAAGTGGCCATGTCCGCACAGCTGCCCTCGCCACGCCAGACCACAGCTGCTATACGTGTATTGTCGGCAGCTCAGTGAAGAGCGGAGGTGGTGGTTGTCCGTACAGCCCACTCTGGCGCCTAGTGCGACCACAACTGCCCACTAGTTTGAGAGATAAATATCCTTTTGAGCAACAAGTGTTTTTATCGGCCACTCACCCCCAGGCAGCCAATAATTCTGATTTTCTGCGGGAAGATTTCGCACGACGCTTTGTGTGTGCGTAATAATTGGAAGCCACAAAGAATATTTCTGCCTAAAGTTCATAGTCCACAAACTGATTTTGCATAGTCAGCGCAACAGTGAACGGCCACACAGGTGGGAAAGGAACATGGGTGCTGTACCGGGTACTATGCAAATGATCTACGAGCAAATTTAATACGAAACAGCAGCGTTGACCTAGCTAGCGCCCAAAATTTAGCAAGCCTACGAAACTCGAATTGAGCTTCGCATACAGCGGAGTCGCCCTCTGTTCATTAGTTGCATGCTTTGAGGTACGCCGCGAATCTTTGATGTACGCAATTTGGCCGACTTCAAACCGTGCAGGCTTCTTGGCGTGCTAGCGATTCAACCTGCCTGTTCTCAAACTGATTAGTCTTCCCTTCCATCCATCCGTATGGCTAAACTGTGAATGTGTATAATTAGGTTTGCTTTGGCTTTTCCTCTAGAAGACTGCTGATACACCTTGGTCTTTGTTATCCAATTGCACTTCGTATATGAACGTCGTCCGCCAAGCACCTCTGCACAAATATTGAAAACAGCCATCAAAATTGGTGGGGTTGCTGTGGACGGATGTTGTGCAGGACGGACGCACGACCACTGCGCACTCTGGGCTCACTCATGCGCATGGTAGCCAAGTCCCTTTCCACACAACAGATAATGACCACTCACTTCATGTCAGAGACCGAACAACAGGGGGGCGCATCAAAATGATCATCCACCAACCTACTAACCTGAGGCGCATGCAGCTCGTACGGGATGGTGGGCTGTGTTCGTGGAACTCTCTCTACACCTTTAAACTGTTGTTTTCTATTAGTCTCAGCTTGCGTGTGCCGCACGACTGGCCGCTGTCAGAGTTCTCTAATTGGTGCGCGTGCGAGAAAACTAAAATGCCCGTCATATCTTACTGATGACGAAGAATTCTACGATGCAAGTGTTGACACATTCGTGAACAACGTGCTCAAGCCTCGTTGAAGATGAAGCGCCGCCAGTGGATCTCCCACACTTCCACCAGCCAGGTGCCAATTGTTGATATGGCACATCCAAAGAACAGTAGGGAGGGGTTCTATTCGTGATCCAGAAGCAATGGAGAAAGGCAAATGGTGGAGTCTTGCCGCACATATTACAGTGCAGAGAGGCACCGCTACACCAAGACACCCACTGACGCCCCCATGCGCACCACTAGACCAGGACTTTGTAGGCAGAGGCCCCCAAACGCCTCTGAAAAAGTGGTTTTAGGCGCAAGTGCGGCTCTGTTTTAACGAAGAATCCACAGTTGACCTCCATCATCCCGACTGTCTATGTGACCAAGGTTATCAATCAGACATTTTGAATCTGGCAGTCTTCTTGCGACCACTCCTCTGATTAGCCTCGAGACCAAGGAGAGTCCAAAACGCATTGAGTATGTGCAACGCAATTACTACTTTCGGACCTACCCCGAGACTGTGCCAGCATTCCAAATGAGGCGAAATGGCATAATTATCCGCCGGGAAAATACCAAACCACAGTACTTCAATACTGGCACGCCTGTGCCGTATTCATTGAGTATCAACCTCGTTTTGGGTCATTTCACTCATATTTTTCCCTTTCTAACGAAAGTTGCCCTGAGCTGTACTGAGAGTGCTGATTACAAGGGTGCTGGAACAGCCACTGTGGAAGTACCTGCAGGTTGTAATTTATCACTCCCCAACTCAGGCGACGAATAGCCGAGCTAGCAGGGTGCAAACCGATGCAAGAGCAACGAAAAAAAGTTGACCGATATTAATTTACACTAATCGCGCATGGTTGCATCACGATGTCAAGAGAGAAAACTCTAGTACCGAGCTTCCTCCGAGAGACAATAGGGCATGCGTTAAATATGTGAATACTTTACACCACCCTGCAGCAAAAGCCTTTATTTAGCCTGCGATGTCTGGTACAACTTTGGTGTATGATGCTGGCGACAATATTGGCACACTCGTCTAGAATAAACCGACAAACCCTGAGTCAACGCCGGAGCCCACAGCCATCTCGAGTCACTACAGTACTGTATGAGCAGGTGCTTGACACCTGCTCTATGGCGGTTCGTTGCGACTTCGACTGACTAATGACGCTGGTCAAAACTCGCACTCGGCAACTACCGAATTGGGAATCAAATCCGTAAAGCCTGGACGCAACCAAAAAAAACATGGCAAAAAAGCAAAAGGGAAAAAGCCACACCAACTATCGCCGGGCATCGGAGCTATGGGCAAAAATGACATGGCTCAAAAAAAAAATAGCACGAGTTAAAGTCTTCCATACTTGCTCATTTAATGATACGGTGTCATGCTCGACTCTGTCACAAGGTACCTGCTACAATGATTGGTGTGAACCCTACCATTCTCTATGAGGTTTTCATGCGAAGGGGATTTTTGTTTGCGTAATTTCATTTCGTTTCCTGTGATTAATTATCACATTCTGATCGCGGCACACCTCCTGCTTTTAGACACACACAAGACAGTCCAATCCCAACCCCCTGCTCATTAGCTTCTCAGACAAGCCCGGCATCGCTAAAAAAGGGATACCGATGCCAATATATACTAGCCACCAAAATTGCGTTAGAATGTTTTGAGGCTTGCCACGATGGCTGCCCCCGACCGGAGATATTATTCGGTGTTGTTTCGCTGTACCGTGGAGGTAATAGCCTAAGCGCAATCACTAGTTGTAGATGATAGTTTGGTTCTATTTCTTTGAAGCCCAGCTCATGTGTCGTGGCGAGCATCTAAGGCCATTAGTGCCAGTACAAATGGATCAAGCGCCGTGGACCACTCATCTTGAGATCCGGCCCCATTCAATCTTGACGGCCAGCAACCCATGCTGCCTTGTGGTGTTGTGCGTTCGTCCGTTCAGGTATCACCTCTGTCGCCCACTCAGCGAGTAGCAAAGCAAGATGGCACCAAAGCAAGATGGCACCAAAGCGTCAGATCTGTGCCTGACTACGGAGCTTCACAAGCGGGACTTGGTTGGATGGGGTGGAGAGCAAGGCTTGAGCAAGAGCCGTTCAGAAACTCCATCCAGCAGAGACCCATTCCAAACCTCAGTCGTTGTTTTACAGGGACTCAAGCCGACAAGGGAGCTATTCCTCCTTGGTGTATAAAACCTTTACTGATAGTGTTTCATCGTAATGCCTTCGAGAGCATGGGAACAATCGCAAGTTTCCGTATGCACGGTAAATACGTAGACAGGCGTGTACATGAGCGGTAACTCATGGTCAAACCCAACCTCCTGTACCTCCGCTAGGCGAATGTTTTGTACATGTACGAACTGATGCCCTTTTAAACGCGCGAGTCATTATGTGTCGATGCAGCCAGAAGTCAAAAGAACTAACTGCTTGTAGTAGTTAGTGAAAAATAACACCACTTTGCCGAGAACGGAACACGAGCTGCTTTCCCGAGACTCCCGCCATTGTGCCAAAAAGTATGTTGACAGACGGAGTGGTTTGCGCCTACATTTCATAGTCCAGTGCTTGACAAGCTCCCCCTCATTTACTGTACGTTCTCAGCCAGCGCCTCTAAGCAACGCCCAGTGACATTGATATCATCTCCGACCATCGATTTTATCATTGTGTAAGAACACCGCTGAACCACCTGTGCCGAAAATGGGCTAGTCTCGCGTCAAGGGTGTGGCGTGTGAAGGGAATGCAATCCACACCCCCTCCCAAGTTTAAATCTCATTGGGCGCGCACCGCTCATTGGTCCGACTGCAATCAAGCCATCCCAATACGTCACCCAACCCAGCCATCCTGGTACACTGCGGACAGTCTCCGTGAGATCAGGTGGCTCTGCAGACTTTTCTTTGTGATGTTATGCGCACTCCTGTACTGAGTTGCGCACTGCTTCGACAAAGTTGCTCCTCCGTTGACCCTTGCCCGGGACCGTCGTAACCAGCACTCGGTTGGCTACCAGGCCCTCTCCCACGGCAAGCACGCGCCTCGGTTCTACATTGACGTGATATCGCCAACATCTCCTTCGTACACGTACAATGTTAAGCCAAAGAAATATTCAGTTACACCGAGACACATATTCTTGAAAGCCAACCGGACTCCACCAAATCTGGTGGACTCCCACGTGGAAGTGGCTTTTTGAAGAGTTTATTGACTCCCAAGTTCCTTAATTCACTGTGGTCGCTATACAATGCAAACACAACTGGCAATGCGTCCACCACCTCAGCGACACCCTTGTAAAAAAAAAGTGCCCGGGAAATTTTCGAGCGCGAGGCGGGAGGAAAGCCGCGGTCCGAGCAATTTCATTTGGTAAAATGATGATGGCTGGGAAAAGAAAAGCCAACTGTCCAATAATGCGAATGTAACGTACCAATGTTGAGTATGGTGTTGGTTTTGCATGAAGGTGTGATTCATCCTGTACTATTGTGACAATATCATTATTCTAAGGGTATGCGTCGTCGAATCCACAGGATTGGATCTCTGTCGGATGATGTTCCGAGCGGAGCTCGGGGATGCCCATCCACTGTTGAGAAAGACCCAATCTGCAGATACACTTTCGTTGTTAGTTAGAGCGAACTATTTTTTGTAGAAGACGGGGAGTGCTTGGTAACAAGCCAAACCTCTAGGAATTGAAAACGAGGCGGCAGGCAGGTCAGGTTCGACATTGTTTGAGACTTTTGCGCATCCAACTGCCCATTTGGCCAATACCAGTGACTTTTGTCACAACTCAGATTGATTCTAAAAGCAGAACGATCTAGGGTACACACCAGCTACGTTGACAGAGGACCAGATATGCTATGCCTGTCAAAGGGGCTAGCGCACAAACTGATGGCACACATAGCAGTCGCTCGGCTTTACTTCTGTCAACCATGGCTTTACTAATTATAAGTTTGCTCGGTCTTTTCAAGTGTTGAGTGTACAACTTGTGAGGCCAGCCATGACACGTCAATATTACAATCACCTGTCTGTCGCCTTCAAGCCGATCAATAAATACTTTTTCCTTTTGGCCAAGCGGTACTTTTGGCTTTGCCTGCCGATCAGGCTAAGTCGTCCCTTTTTTTTCTAAGAGAACCAAGTACGTTGAAAACACATGCCGCGAAAACTTATCTGTACACGGCAAAGGCCCGTGATGGTATCATAATGATCAGAGACCAAAGCCCAGTTGCAGGTCAAGAGCCTGGTTTCTGGGCCTGGCGCAACCATTGATGCCTAGCTTCCTCACCAAAGACAGCAGCAGCCCAACACGTACCTGTAGTTCTCACAAATTATACCAAGCCACAGTAATAGCTGGCTGATATTAGACATGCATGGTTCAGGTGACGATGTGTTTTGGCGCTGCCAGTGGGCGTCGTCGGCAATTTTAGAGACCACAAATCCACGCATGTACCGAGAGAACGCGATGGGTTGTTCCAATTCAAATTAACCCTGCGAGAATCATCCCTGTTTACGAGGCTCGCAATTGAGATATCACTACACGGTCTCTGTCTTTCTTCTTAATGTTTTGCGCTTGTCTCTATTCAATGTTTCGGATGCTCTGGCACCCTGTCTTCTTGACCACTCGTATTTCCTCCATTGACGGCGGGACCTCTGCGTTTTCGGTGTCGGGCTTGTGCAACGTAGCTATGATGGAGAAATTTAGTAAAGAAAACTGTGGTTGTGACTGACGTTAACTACGCGCACAGTTTTGACTAAGGTGCGCCGATAGGGTTTGGCAGCTTGCCACTGGCGTCGGTATAACCTTATAGGATAATAACACGCAAGCCAAGAATGGTCGACCATTGTTCCAATCCCAAACTGCACTTTTTCTTCCATCCTATAACCAGCCTGCAAGTTTTGTCTGAAGCCATGCCAATTGTTGGCGAAGTGAATTGCTTGGTGGCTCATACTTCTAGTGGCTACCCTGTAGCTGTGTTTACGTCGTGCCCCGTGTCACAGGCTGTTGTGAGACGACGGGGATTAATGCTAACAGGTTAGTCTTAATTTTTCTTACCGATATTTCCGTTGATCCCGCTGTGGAGATGGCTACACAAGAACCTGAATACCCATCTTGTTTAATTCATTGTGGAAACTCCCAGGGACCCTATGCTTGCCTGCCTCCAACCAATAACGACTTCGGTCATTTGGAATGAATCGCGATAGAGACAGGATTAAAGCGCTTGCTACGGGTTCATAATCCATAAACCATCAAAAAACAGACCATAAGAATATAGGATTGAAATGCGCATGGGGATGATTGTTGGCAACGAATACTTGGTGGCCAGACAAGGATGAAGAAACCTTGGAGAAGTAGGTGGCTCGATCAACGTCTGTATATTCATGTAGCCATTACATCACAATATTTAATTCGTTTCGTCATTTACCCAGTATCGAATGCCGAGCCTGGTCGATATAAGCATTGGGCGTGGCATTTTGCAACATACGAGGAGATATCTGCTTAAGTAAAAGCTTATTGTATATACGAAGGCTCCAGTGTAGGTCGACTACTTTAAATAAACAATTAAATAAGTTAAAGAAGGCAATACCTACTCGAAGAAGTTTTCTGGAACTCGCCCTCAACATACAATGTGTTGGATATATAATTCACACTATGTGGCTCCGCCAACAAGCGGCACGGATGGCGTCTTCCCTGCCACGGCGGGCTTCACCAACTATCAAAGCATTAAACTAGTCACAGAAATACCAAGTTATGCGTTGCTCTTGAAGGTAGCATTTAGCGCGCAATTTCCACCAGAGACTGTCTCGCCAAAATACGATCTTGTGTGATTCGGATTGTCACTTACGTTTAAGCCAATGGTTATATTGTGGCATGTGCGTAGTGAGACCAATAAAAATTGTTTAATACATAGCATAAGAAGAAACATCAAACCCTTGATATCGGGATGGTTCATCTGATCAACGCTAAATGCACATGTAATGGTATAATTTCTAGTTGACTTGCACCCGAGGTAACCAGTTTGGCTAGAGGAGCAAAGGCTCCTTGAAGGTATTAATATCGACACAAAACAGTCATCCATATCGATCGAATGCCATTGTTCGAAGCAGAAATCGTACAGATGGTCCACAGTGACGGGCATATTTTGGTGCTCCAATATTATCGCTTGCGCTTCTCTGCCACCTCCCAAGATAATAATATAAGCTCCACCTAGTTGTCAGATTAATATTGGAGTAGTCTAAAATTGTGGCATTTCTTGTGTTCCATATTGGTACAAGAAACAAGACAAGCCTTGTACTGAAACATGTTGGAAGCGAAGCTGTATGCTGCCCGACATATACCACGCTTAGTATTTTTGAGCAATACAGCCAGTGCGGGACTTATGTAACTATAAATACATTAAAGAGAACACGTTGATATTAGACTCATCGTGAGAGCAGCATTTCTTTAAATAGGCGCAACTGGGCAACTTCATTAGGCTGTAGTACATGCCCGCCAGACTTCCACAGGATGATCGCGCATCGCGCCAGTCTTGCCATTCATATTATCACGATCCGAAGGCAATTGAAACCGATTTTCAAAGTTCCAGTTCACTGGCTGATATAGTTGAAATCTACAAAGCCAAAAGTGACCATCACGTTATGTACACTGTGTCGAGCTGCTTAGTCAGGTCGCGTGAGGTGGGCCGTCGCACACAGGCCAATTGGCTGCTGGTAATGACTCCAAATTTTGTTGGCGGCCATATACCAGAACCTCTTCTCTGACTACATTCACGAAGCCCAAGACAAATCGCCACCGATGCATGTAGCACAAAGATTGCGCCCAAATATGGGCCAGGCTCTGCAGTTTAGCATAGTGCAAAGCGCAAAATCTTCGAGTCGATCCGCTGTCGCCCCCTTTTCGACCACGGCTCCCCAATGTCGGCGCAAGACCAAGGACAGCAACAAGAAGCGTGGCGTTAGCAGCCTGTATCGCTCTGGTCCGAGAGAACCTCTGTCAATGTCTAACATTCCACTACCGAAACCGCGCGATTTTAAGCCCCAGATTCCTCTGGATAAGAACCACGGACTTTGGGGGTTCTTCCCTGCCCCTGGTACTTTGGTCTGGACACCAAAGGAAACTGAAGAGCATGGACGTGCATGGGCAGTGGAAGAGCTGAGGAAGAAATCGTGGGAAGATTTGCATTCCTTGTGGTGGGTATGCTGTCGGGAGCGAAACATGTTGGCCACCTCCAAGGCAGAACTTGCCCGGGGCAAGCTTGGCTTTGGAGAGCGAGAGATTGAAACACGAGACGACGAGGTTTGTTCTTGGAAGAAAAAAACAATTAAATAATTGAGGTTGGCAGCTGCTAACAAGGCTAATTAGGTCAGAAAGACTATGAGGGCGATCAAGCACGCACTGACCGAGCGATTCTATACGTGGCAGGACGCGGTGGATGTTGCCAAGTCCGATCCAGAAATCAACCTTGAAGGATCTGAGGGACAGGTTTATACGCCATCAGCATATGAAGACGAAGAGCTGGATAGTGCAGAGGCATGGAAAGAAGCTGACCCTACGGTAATAGGGTCAGCGGAAACCCAACCGACGAAGGAAGCTACACGGTGAAACAATTATTATTGAGAGCAGTAGTGGCACAAGAACCTCAAACCTAAGCGAGAGGGGCTGTATAGATTATTCTACTAAGGGATGCTGCATTGTATATTATCGAGATTAGATCTACCCTTGTATGAACAGTTAATCCACTTGGCCGTTCAACCACTTACGTGGGTAGTCTAGGCAATGGCCCTAGCTATCAAGCCTCCTTGGCATTACATCGATGGGTATCGATACTGCGCATATGTTTGTCATTGCCCCAACACAGTTGAGCCGAAAGATCGGCCAGAGGCGGGACCTGCAGGAAGCGGTCACGACTTCAATTCAATGATTGCGTAGGGCGAAGTGGAGGTGTGTCCCGTACAAGTGGCCGCGAGATACTTTTTACAGAGAAGGCAATTATCTTACGCGACAGGAAACCTTGTAAAACATTTTAGCGCGGGTGCTTTAAAGAGCAGGCTTCGGGGCGGTAACCTCTGGTTCTCTTCAAATACTGGTCCCTCTCTATTGTTGCCCACCGCCACTCAGTTGGCGCACTGTGGGCGGTTAGCTGCATAGCTCGCCCTTGGGCACGCACCTGGGTAGCTTCTGAGGTCTGCCCCGTAGACTACATTTTTGCTCCGCACCTCACCGACCCGACCCAAACCCCGCCAGTCTCAACAACCCCGCTGGGACAAAAACATTAAGCTAGTCCATTTCACATCCTTTTGTTCTGTAACATCCCCCTGACCACGATATTCTTTCTCTGAGTAAATAATCAGCTACTGCTAAGACAAGATGGATGAGATTGCAAAAGAGTACGATGTCATTGTGCTCGGCACTGGTATGTCAACCGAACCAGGCTTTCGAAGCTCCTATTCTTCCCCACGTCATGCTTGAGCTTCCCTCACCGTTTTCTTGTTTGCTAACTCTGATATTTCCTCTTCTCTAGGCTTGACCGAATGTATTCTTTCTGGGTATGCGAACCGATCACGACGCCTTGTATCATGGCAAATATTTTGATGACGATGATGGAGTGCTGACGTGCAGTTGGGATGCAGTGTTCTGAGTGTTAAGGGCAAGAAGGTCCTTCACATTGACAAGAACGACCACTACGGAGGGTATGTAAAAACAACCAGAGACGCCCCTGCATCCTTATATTGGACTAACCCGTGCTTTTGCGAATAGTGAAGCAGCCTCAGTGAACCTCGAAGCCGTAAATATCCCTGACCCTTTTGCTCAATGCGTCTGTGTGTCAATCTGACATAAATTATTAGCTCTTCAAGAAATATGGTAACTACCAAGAGGGCCAAGAGCCATGGAAAGAGTACGGCCGTCTCAACGACTGGAACATCGATCTTGTTCCTAAGTTTCTCATGTCGTCTGGCGAGCTCACCAACATTTTGGTCTCCACCGATGTCACCCGATATCTCGAATTCAAGCAGGTTGCTGGCAGCTATGTGCAACAGGGCACTTCTTCCAAGGCTACTGTGGCCAAGGTACCTTCAGATGCCGCTGAAGCTCTGAAATCCCCTCTCATGGGCATTTTCGAGAAGCGTCGCATGAAGTCTTTCATCGAATGGGTTGGAACATTTGACCTCAAAGACCCTGCCACTCACAAGGGTCAGTTATTGCCCCCGGCACGCTATTGTGAATTAGTGCTAATTCGTGGAAAAAAAACAGGACTGGATCTCAACACATGTACTATGAAGGACGTCTTCGAGAAGTTTGGCCTTGAGACTGGTACTCGTGACTTCATTGGCCACGCCATGGCTCTGTACTTGTCTGATGACTATATTAACGCTCCTGGTGAGGCTCCTCAGGCTATCGAGCGAATTCGTCTGTACGGTAACTCCGTTGCTCGCTACGGCAAGTCTCCTTACATCTATCCTCTCTATGGCCTTGGCGAGCTTCCCCAGGGTTTTGCTCGTCTCTCTGCCATCTACGGAGGTACTTACATGCTCAACACCAACATTGATGAAATCCTCTACGAAGGAGACAAGGCTGTTGGTATTAAGGCTACCATGACTGGTGTTGAAGAGATGAAGTTCGAGACCAAGGCTAAGACAATTCTTGGCGATCCATCCTACTTCCCCGGAAAGACAAAGGTTATCGGCCATGTACTCAGAGCAATTTGCATTCTCAAGCACCCTCTCGCTGGCACCAACGACAGCGACTCTTCTCAGCTGATCATTCCTCAGTCCCAGGTCGGCCGCAAGAACGGTGCGTAATACGTAAAGATCTAGAGCTGTTGAGGCATGCTAACTATATTAGACATCTACATTGCTTGCGTCTCTTCTGCACACAATGTTTGCCCCAAGGGTTACTACATTGCCATCGTCTCCACCATTGCTGAGACCTCTTCGAACCATCATTTGGAACTCCAACCCGGCCTTGATCGTCTTGGTAAGATCGAAGAGCAATTCATGGTATGTGTACTGAACACCACTGCTGGATACTTGATCACTGATACAAAAACCAGGGCCCTCCTATCCCCATCTACGAACCCCTCGAGGATGGAAAGAAGGATAATATTTTCATCTCCAAGAGCTACGACGCGACCAGCCACTTCGAGACCACTACCGACGATGTCAAGGATATCTACCACCGTTTGGCGGGCGAAGAGCTCAAGGTTGAGGGTTTGAGAGAAGGAATCAACGTTGCTGATGAGCCATAGATATGTTCAAGTCTTTTGTTGAATCGTGTAAGCCAGTGGAATATGTTATCAGCCTTGCACTCAAAAATTGAATAATACGTGAAAAGTGAGACATCATCAATTTTTCTGAAACTAAAAACGTAATGAAAGAGGCGAGGTGGATGACTCCAACATACCCAGATTCGCAATGGCAAGCTGATATTCGTACTTGGTAGTCATATAACATTATAAATGTCCTCTTGAAAGCAAACCTTGCCATCCTCGCTTGCTTCTTTTCCACAACCTGAATCCAATGAGACGCCCAAACGCCGTATAAAATCTGTGTAATGCCACAATATACTAGTATCGACAAGATGATAACGACATCGATGCAAAATTCTTTTGTAAGCACGTGCAACATGGCCGCATTAAATACGCTGCGTCTTTCCAATACCACGCTTGCCGGAAAACTGACGATAGTGTTAGTAGCTGAATGGATTGGCAAAAAATTAGAGAGAAAAGTTACCAAGTGTTTTTCCAGGGCAGCAGGGGTATGACGATCAGCTTCACCCTGGCGAGCCATTCTGTTCATCTTTCTCTGGTTAAGCTTAGAGATGCGCTCGGCCTTGGAACGAGCGGCCTCACTAGCACCGGAAATACCAGCAGTCCTGCGATCGGTGGCAGGGTGTCTAGTGGCAGGGCGGCTCTTGGAACGAAGTCGCTCACGGGCTGTAGCAGGGGTGTCAACATCCATGGAATCACCACCGGATACAGTGCTGCCAAGGCGGCTGCGAGACATGGAGCGGCCACGAGGGCGTGACTGAGTCCGTGCTCTCTCTGCAATTTCTGTAGTATCAACTCCGAGGGTGTCGAGAGCGTCCTCAAACTCAGATAGAGGTTTCTTCATCATCTTGCGGGGTATGATAGCCTGGTTCTTGAGACGCTTCTTCATGCGAGCTTCGTTGCGGATAAGCTGTTGCTTCTCTCGAATAAGTTCAGCCTTACGCATGACCTCGGCCTCCTCGTCATCTTCAATATCCTCATCCGAGTCGTAGTAGCCCTCTTGTTCCAGCTTCTCCTCTTCCTCTTCAAGAGCGGCGAGTTTAGCTTCGATATCAGGATCGACGAAGTCGAAGACATTCTGGCCATTGAATATTTCGGGTACCTTGTCGTGCTTCCACTCGGGATTGGCAAGAAGATAGTCAGCATGCATATCGACGTTGTAGACGCCTGCACCACCATTCTCAGCTTCCAAATCGCGGGCCAGTTTGCGGCGCTCTGGGTCCTCTTTGTCGTACTTCTTTCTCTCTTTAGCGGCTTCGGGGATGAAAGTTTCGAGACTCTGACCGCCCATGGGTTGGGCGACATGAATACGAGCCATAACATCGGCTAGTCTGCCTCCGATGGTGCCGCTGTTAGAAGAGCCGGCCTTGAGCTTCTGGTTCACTCGCTCAGCAATAAGGCGCTCACAAGCAGCGTTCTTGACGTCTTGTACACCCTCCTGGGTGTTGCAAGAGAGCTGGAGCATTTCGACCTCGCCAGATTTCAAGAGACTCTGGAGTTCAGTCTGCACATCAGTTGCAAGATCTTCAGGCCGAGTGACATCAATCTTGTTAACGACGATGAAGACAAGCTTGTTGGCAAACAGAGGTTTGATGCTTTTGAAGAGCTGAATTTGAGCCTGAACGGTGTAACCGCACTGCTCAGATAAGTCCATGAAATAGAGAATGGCAGATCGTAAGTGAGCAATAGCAGTGATACTCTGCATTTCAATCGTGTTCATCTCCTCGAGAGGGTGATCGAGAATTCCGGGAGTGTCAATGGCTTGGAATCGTAGGTACTTGTAGTCAAAGTGTCCGACGAATAAACTCTTGGTGGTGAACGCATAGGGCTGGACGTCGACATCGGCACGGGTGATGCTGCGAAGAAAACTGGACTTGCCGACGTTGGGGTAACCGCAAATCAGTAAGGTTCTGGTATTGGGGTCAATGGACGGCAGACGACCGAGATGCTGGCGGACCTGGTCAAGATACAGTAGAGGATCTTTGAGGCGCTTGACGAGTGTGGCCATGCGACCAAGAGCAGCCTTCTTCAACTGCTTGCACTGGAAAAGAGACTGTCCATACTTTAGAAGGCGAACATAGTCTCTGGAGATGGTCTCAACAAGATGTTTGGCAGTAGAGATTTGACCAAGGGCAATACGGAAATGGTCGGCATCGTAGAGAGTGTTGAGCAAATCCTTGTGGAAAGGATGAATATCCTGTAGTCGGGGAAAGCTTTCGAGGATAGCGGCAAACTTTTCGGAGAAAGTCTCTTGGGTGAATTTGACCTTTCGGGTATAGAATGCTATAGAGTAAAACCTGGTGAGCGTGTTGAATTCATTTACAAGCAGATATTCCAAGCAAGTGGAAAGAGGGTGATGTTCTTACCTCGAATTCTGCCAATTTTAAAGCCTGCACGAATCTGAGTAGGCAACTTTCTCTGTGTGCGACTCAACACAATGTCGAGAAATTCCTGTTGGGTAGGAACAGGGGGGATATCTTTCCAAGTGGTCTTCATCTTGGGCGAATATTCTCCTTTATTTGCCTGTATCTGGGTGCAGATATTCTGATAGACACAGCAATAGGACCCGTGGTGATGGCGACCGTGGAAAATGGGTGGTGGAATAGAAGGCTTCCGCAAGAGCGGGCACCAGTAGGCGGTTAATTTTTTTTAGGTGGTGGAAAATTTCTTGTCTTATCGATTGGACCCTGTGTGCTGTGGCCCGTATCGATTGATATGGTTTTTACAAAGTCACACCTCGCCTGTTTTTGCGGACAAGGTACAAGCAAGGTTGAGCAACCCCGCCAAACACACATTTGACTCGTGCGTGCTGGTTGAAACTAGTCGCCATTGTGGCAGACTTTTTCTTTCCCTGCTAGCGGCGAACGACGTCCAGTATATTGTCCAGTTTCTGCCTCCTGTTCATCGAAAGATAGTCGACAGCACCAACTAGTACGGGACCCTATTCAACACTGCTCGAAACAATGACCGCGTCGCTCCCCTCTTACAAGCAAGAGTTCCTCAAGTCCTGCCACTCTGGTGGAATCCTCAAGTTTGGCCGTTTTGAGCTGAAGTCAAAGAGAATTTCACCGTACTTCTTCAATGCGGGATTATTCCATACTGCTAGGCTGGCCAGCGCAATCTCTACCGCTTTTGCGCATACAATTATTGATGCACAGAAGAACGATGGACTTCAATACGACATTGTTTTCGGACCTGCATACAAGGGCATACCTTTAGCGTCGTCTATTACTGTCAAACTTGGAGAGCTGTCTGCAGAAAACTTGGACACCGTTTCGTACTCTTTTGATCGCAAGGAAGCTAAGGATCACGGCGAGGGTGGCAGCTTTGTTGGCGCGGCCCTCAAAGGCAAAAGAGTTTTGATTGTGGACGATGTCATCACTGCTGGAACTGCGAAGCGTGAGGCCATTGACAAGATTCAAAAGGAGGGTGGCATTGTCGTTGGCATTGTCGTTGCCTTGGATCGCATGGAGAAACTGCCTGCAGCTGATGGTGATGACTCTAAGCCTGGTCCCAGTGCTCTTGGCGAGCTCAAGAAGGAGTATGGTATCCCAGCCTACGCTATTATCAACCTGAACGACATCATCGACGGGATGAAGGGCTTCGCTTCTGAGGAGGATATCAAGGCAACGGAGGATTACCGTCGCATTTACAAGGCTACCGATTAAAATCCGCGAGGGAAGAGCCGGCTTGAGTGACTACAGTACTGAGTAGATAGTCCACCTCCACTGAGGCTAAGGTCCAGTTATGTTACATTCTTGCGTGTTTGGAGTGACCAAAATTCCGTTCTCTCGTCGAATTCGGTCATGATCTATCAGTTTACTCTTTCTCTTTTGTATGATATAAAAGTCTACTTTATAGCGTGGCGTTGGAGGGGCATTTGGAATATATTTTATGGAAGTTGCGAGGAGCGCTGAACGCTCAAGAAGCAGCCTGGGGTGTCTCGTGCCCTATCACTTGCCTCAAAGCGGTGAACATGACTTAGACGAAAAGCACCAAAAGAAGTGTGTACGACTTGGCAACATGGTTGATACTTTAATCGAGTGTTACACCGTTGTCAGTTACCCTTCCTATCAGAAATGGCTGGCTATTCAGAGCCGGGCAAGGCGACCCTACCATGTAAAGGGTAGGCAGCTGTCGGACAAAGGGCTACGATTAAGAAATCACCCCCGAGACTTCCTGAAATGATCAGCAAAAATTAATAATTGCCCTTCTGGGTACCATCACCAGGCAGCTCATTGTTTGCCCCGCATCTTGTAACCCAGACCTGCAATTGCTCTAGTGCAGTAGCGCTAGCCAAGATTGCTCGCCCGCTGTCCACCTGCCGCCACCTCTACAACCTGGGTGTGTGCCCGCCAGCTTCGACTACATTCCATCTTCCCTCTGCCGTTTGCTGACAACACCCTTTGGCTGCCTGCTTCCCCCAACTATCTAAACTTGAGTTCATTCGGGATTTGGCGGCGTGCTACAACTTCCCGTACATCTAGCGTCTCCCAAATTCTGTTCAAATTCGGTTCCACCAACGACAGACAGAGCACGCAATGTAGGCTTCCCAATTTTGCTCTACACAACCTCTATAGCTAATAGCGTCCGTGATTACAGGCGCATCACATTAAACATCTTCAATCCCCAAGCGGATGACCAGGATTCTCTCCTCAATCTTGAGATTTTCCCTGACATGACGCTTTCTACGCTTCGCGAGTCCATCCACGAGGACGCCAACATTGCTCCGACCTCACAACATATCTATCACAACGGACGCCTGATTACGGACGATACAAAGACGATGGAACAACTACAGATTTCAGACGGAGAAATGCTGGCTGTACATGTGCGAGATATGCGAGCAGCAGCAGCATCTGCTGCCGGGTCCTCTCTATCTAGACCACCACCACAACAGCAGCAGAGATCGGCAGGAGCTGGCGGTGCTGGCGGTGCTGGTCGACAAGATGACCCCGAACTCATTCGTTTGCAAATACTGGGCAACCCCGCTTTGAGACAACAGCTTCAAAGACAACAACCTGACCTGGCTGCCGCTGCAGATGACCCAAGTAGATTTGCCCAGGCCCTGCGTAATAGCCAAGACAAGGAACGGCAAGAACGACTTGAACGCCAGCGAGAGATCGAACGCCTCAACGATGATCCATTCAACATCGAAAATCAACGAAAAATTGAAGAAATGATTCGCCAGGAGAGAGTCATGGAGAACTTGCAAAATGCAATGGAGCACAATCCGGAAGGTATGACATACCGTGCAACTTGAGATGCGATAACAAACCACTAACAGGTCTTCCTAGTTTTCGGACGAGTGCATATGCTTTATGTCAATGTTGAGGTGAATGGCCATAAAGTGAAGGCATTCGTTGACTCCGGTGCCCAAGCCACTATCATGTCGCCATCTTGTGCCGAAGCATGTGGAATTATGCGATTGGTTGACACAAGATTTGCAGGCGTTGCCCGTGGTGTCGGAACTGCAAACATTATCGGACGGGTTCACTCCGCACAGATCAAAATAGGCTCTATGCATTTGCCCTGTAGCTTTACTGTTATGGAAGGCAAGGGAATAGACTTGCTTTTAGGCCTTGATATGTTGAAACGGTATCAGGCATCGATTGATCTTTCTAAGGACAAGCTTGTCATCCAAGGCCAAGAAATCCCATTTTTGGGAGAGGCTGAAATTCCTAAAGAAGAGGAAGCTCATGCCACCGAGCAAACGATTTCCGGACCTTCTGGGACAGCAATTGGACAGGAGTCCGGTGCACTGGTGCCCCAAGAGGGTACAGCCCAGCAACCACAGGCTTCTCAAACACAATCATCGCCCGTTTCTACAGGAACGCCACTCGAAGCGCCAGGGCCTGCCGCAGGATCATCGTCACTACCAGCTGGAACAAATGTATCTTCACAGCATATTGAGACGCTGATAGGAATGGGTGCAACAAGAGAGCAGGCATTACAGGCTCTACAGGCTGCGGAGGATAATGTGGATGTTGCAGCAAGTTTGATTTTCTTTTAGAACTTGTCCCAGAAAGGACAGCGAATGATATAAAACAATGGTATATATATACATTATATCAAGATGCGAAAAATATGTAGGCACACACCTGTACAAGGAAAACTGATCGTTCAGTCGCTCATTGTTGATGAAGAATTGTAACTAGGTGTTTGACGGAGTTCGTCAGAGGAATGTGAGCACCAAAGCGTACATATTTCCTTTGCTGTTCTGATCACTGGCAGTTGAAGACTACCGGATTTTGTAAACGCAAGGCTTGAGGATGCCGGACTCATTCAAATCATTATCGTCATTCTCTTGCCCGGCCCTGGGAGCAAAAGTCTTCTTTTTCCCTTTGTCCTTTGCCTGTTCCGTCACACCCTTGCCCACCGTCGGGCTTGCTCCTTTAATAAATCGCATCTTGACAAACATCTTATTCGACAAGTCTACCGCCTCGCTCGATTCTCCATTCAATACAAACCCCCTTCTCTTTAAAGCTTCAACAAATGCTGATACATCTGTCTCTTTTCGGCGATCGTCGGCACCATCTACCTCAACCGCCAAATCCTCGCCGTTATGCGCAGATATGTCCGTTCCGCTGTTAGCCTTGCCTTTCTTATTCGCTTTTCTTCGATGGCCAACGCTGTGCTCTACGGGAGCATGTTTGTTGCGCACTGGGCCAAAGCGGCTTTTGATCTCAGCCACCCAAAGTTCACCTTTCCAATGAAGAATACGATAAGCTTCCTCGATAAAATCCATCCAATTGGTGCCCATCAGTGCTAAACAGAAAATGGCGATATTAACTTCGCCATCTTTGAGGGGTAAGTTGGCGATGTCCGCTTTGGTGACAAGCGGCGAGGGGCTTTGTAGGTCGTAACTTTTGATGTCAAGATGCAGTTTCGCCTTATCAGCCTGGAGGGATTGGGAGAGTTGAGCATCGCCGCAACCGAGATCTGCGATGGTACACGTGCCAGCGGTGCGAGGAAGATGGGTGCCATTTAGCGACACTGGTCGGTGAGCACCGGGTTTTCCCTTTGAGTTAGGTTGGCGGATCTTGGCCCGGGTTCTGATATCGCGCAGGAAGCTGTCAACCGGATTCTCTGGCCACACCTTGACTTGTTGGCGGAAACCTTCGTGATATTCGCTGAACATTTCGGGGGAGTCTTGGAATAATGAGAATGCCTCTTCCGATGGACGGGTGTAAAGCGTTTCATTAAGGTGACGGAACCGAGCAGAAATCAATTTGTCTCTCATTGCGGCTTGGAGCGGAGTGAGTTTCGGAGGTGCAGGCGGCAGCTCCGAAATGAGTCCAACACCTTGAAGGCTGCTATTATTGGGCTGTGGCTGCTCGCTGCTGCTGAAGTTCTTCTGCTTCTTAGCACTTTTAGCACTTTTAGCCTTCTTATCTTTCTTTTCTTCGTTGCCATCGGAAGACTTAATCGGCGCGTTGGTCGATTCACTGGAATTCTCTTCGGATTCTTTCTTGTCTTTTGCCTTGTCGTCCTTTTTTTGCCGCTTTTTCGCCCCTTCTTTCTTTACGGGCTGGTCTTCACGACCCTCAACCACAGTCTCCCATAGTTTACCGACATTCGATGCATTGACTGCTGGAGCGCTTCTTTTGCGTTTCTTGCCGCTTGATCCAGGCTCTCTTAGATTCTCGGAGGGTTTTTCGACTTTGAGATTATTGGCTGATACTGACCATCCTGGTACGGCAAACATTTTTTCGTCGAGAAACTGCGATTCTTGCGCAGCGAGATTGTCCGTGAGCAGTGGTGTTGTTGAGTGTGTGTCGGCTTTTTTTTCCCCTCAATTGCACTATGGATGCTTATCAGATAAGAAGTCCCTAAACCGTGGCCCCACTGTAGTCCCATTTCGAGATCCTGTCCGTAGGTATAGTCTATTCGTGGTAGTCGCTGTATTAATTTGTTTTCTTGTGATTGTGCGCGTTGCGATACATTCAGGTTCAATAGGTCAGGCTAGATTCGTGATGAGACTTTGTGACCGATGTTTCGTGCGACAAAAAAGTGCTGGTAGAATGCGATACAAATCGACCGTATAGAGAGTGAGAAGCTGTCTGCCAATTATCACTAGCTGTTTTTGTCTAACACAGACACTTTGTTTGATGAAAGCCTGCAGCGAGAACGTACAGATTTGTCTGGTACCACTTTTTGTGCATGTATCACATCTCGGACGATAGTGGCCGCTGTAGCTCGACTTAACACTCACTGGCGGCATATCCGCGTTCTTCAAAGCATTTGAACAAGACGAAAGACAGAAAGCTAACCCGGCTGCTTTGGGGTGTGTTGGCTCTGTGCAACGAGGACCCTCGGCGCGCGAGGTGGGACGCCTGGCCTGATGAGGAAAACCATGCGACATCGTACACGGTCTTGGCTACTTAACATGTCCACGGCTCTCGGACATCAATGACATATACCGCTCATTCGTGTAAGGCTTTATAGTGCATTTGTGTGAATCGCGTTGTTACCACAGACCCAGGAGTCATCTTGGGTCGAACTAGAGAGCACAGTGTACCTGCGAAAAGTTTCTCTCCGGATTTGTCGAGCCAGGCAGATCAGAATCTACCGGAATTATGCAGAAATCCGCTGCTGAAAAGGGGAACGAACAGAACGCCAAGGTCATCGTCTCTCTTGTCGCAACGACCCATCGAGCATGTAGTATCACTGAACTCAGAATACAAGCTGGATGTGGGTAGAGATCAAGCATGATCCCGCAAAGTAACGAATCTTGTAGCACGCATATGGTCTTGATCGTATTGCCATGCACATCCTTAGGAAGCGCTGATACACCACGAGCTTTTAGGGACGCAATTCGACGACTGAAGGACCTGGTTTGCCGCAGTAGAATAGCATACTGAAGAGGGAACGATGACCGCCCAAAGCAGCCGCTTCAAGAATGATTCAGCGCATTCAACTGGAAGGATGGATGGCGGAGATCATTGGCTGTTCGAGTCTGGAGTTGGAGTCGCATTGGCCATCTGTGCCAGCACTCCTTCAGCACAGGCCCTTATATACCTGTTCCAGGTGTCATAATTAGGGGGACCACTGGTGCTAGCGCCTGGCAAAACTAGTGGCTTGGACCGTTCTGTATTAGTTGGTAAGAGCTTGAAAATTGGGGTGGCGGCTGGTCGTTTGGCAGAGAGTGTTCAGGAAAAGATAACTATCCAACTTTGCATAGAAAAGCCGAAATCATTAGCTAAAGGAGCGACGACAAAGGATTTATGGGCGCAGGATATGCTGAAGACCCTGGGGCGGATATGGTTTGTGGCGTCTGGATGAATGGGGACAAGGCTTTAGAGACATTGTATAGTGGAGCCCTTGTCTTGGTCCGTAGGTTGGATATGGCGTTGAGTGAAGACCGGCAGGCACACACAACTACGTCGGCCCGCCTTCCTTGCCTGTCATCCCCAACGTCATTTCGGCCATCAGTCAAATTGCAAGCAGAGCCCCAGTCACCTCCACCCTTCATCCGTCCATGGTGCATACATTTCTATCTATGCTTCTGGTTTCCAACCTTCATTGATACATTCGTCAGGCAGACCGACTTCGCGAGTGCCGATACTAGCAATCTAGCTTCGAGGCTCAGTTCCAGATAAAAAGGGCATTGTGGGGAGCTCAACCGTGCCCAATTCCCATAAATAGAGCTTACAGTATGTTATTTGTCGATCAGAGTTACTTGGTATCAATATTGATGGCTTACGACGGTTCCTGCTACAGGACAGATGACACTTCACTACAAGCCAGTCATTGCTCGGTATTCAACGTGGCTCGTATTCTGTATCCGGGCACCACCCCATATTAGGCTTCATCAGTGGCTGGCATCAAGTTACACCGGGGACGTTTCACATTTTCATGACCACCAGCACTCTCATAAGGTAAACGTAGCCGATCAGTCGGAATTGACTGCTTAGACGGCTGCTTTCTTTGGTTACAGATTGGACGCACAATCCCGGATGCAGATGTTTCAAACACTACAGAACGTAGATTGGTAATTTCGGACACTAGATCTCGCGCTGGAGTAGCTCCAATCTAGAAATAACACGCTTCGATTTGCAAAGAGTTGTTTCAGCATGACTTGCGGCTGCTGACGACGAACTCCGTTGCTTCCTCAGATATCACTCAGTTTCAAGGCTACAACTTCGACCTGAAACGCCCAAAATACAGATGAGCGGTTTAAGATCAAGGGATTATGGCGTCAACAATAGCAAATTCGACTTCATCTCTGCCTGTGCAATCCGACGAGCGGGAAAATAGCCCTGGTGACGACAAACAGCCACTTAGGAAGGGTTCTAAGAATAAGAGAACAAAAACAGGATGCATGAGTATGTGCCTTTTGAGAAGAACTGCTTATTGGATGTCATCAAAACTGACTTTATATTGACAGCTTGTCGTAAAAGACGCATCAAGTGTGACGAAGCTCGACCCATATGCAACAATTGTCGAAAGTCTAAGAGAGAATGTACCGGATATAATACATATACGTTTAAGCAACAAGCTGGTATTGTGAGGGACTCATTTCATGGAGATACCGACAAACATTATGGTCCAACAGGTGGCAGCTCAAGGGCCCAGCATGCTCGGTCGGGGGCTCTGCCTACTATCCTTCCAAGGCCATCGGGGACAACCCTCAATCAGCACCACCCAGATCTTCGTATACCGCCAAACGCACCCGCATTTGGGTCGAATCAACCAGTCATTCCGACTGCGACGGCACAAGCACGCCAACAAGGCAACGCAAGCGGTGCTGAGAGACCCATATTTGGCCAGCTACTGGCAAATCCATTGCGCACACCGCAGTCCTCAGGTTATGAGGAATCTGTTATCTATCCTAGATCTTATCCATCTAAAGAGCTATCTCTTGCGCATGATACACAACAACACGGCCTTGGAGGATGGCACAGAAGGATTCCCACTACTGCTAAAGATCACGCAGAGCAACAAGACAAAGGAATCATTTCAGAATTCGACGAATCTCTTGACGAATCCGACTATGAAATGGAAAATAGTGGTCATCCTTTGTCTACAGCTGTTAGTATTACGAACCGTCGAACGAGAGGGGGCATGGATAATCGAGTACGTCCTACACTTACGACGAACAGCGCGCTATTTGCCTACATGGATTATCCTAGAGATTCCGAAATTCGGAGCGAAGGCATGAAAGTAATGTTCTCTCACTTTATTCGAGTTACGAGTCCAACCATTACACTCTATGAGAGGCATCCAAGCCCCGTTAATGACGAGTTGGATAGTGCGGACAGCTCTGGCGTGCCGGATGGCAGATATTTCTGGAGCTGTAAGTCTCCAGTTTCTCTGAGATTGAGTTGAGACCCAAGCTAACAAGCAACAGACACACTCCCAGCATTATCGCTCCATCACCATGGCCTTTTGCAAGCTATGTTGGCGCTCGCCAATGTGCAAGTAGCCAACTTGCAAGAAGTTTACCCCACTGCTGCCATGAAGCATTATCATCTCGCCATTCATCGTTTAGGAGAAAACATCATTTCACCTTCGAGAAAAACTCACATTGCAACTCTTGCGACTGCACTACTGCTTGCATACTTCGAAGTGTGGACGTCAGACCACTCGAAGTGGTGCAAGCACCTTTTAGGTGCCCGCCTGATACTGCTTGACATTCCTTTACGACGAATGTCAAAGATATGCTGGCACTCGCGTGCCTCGAAACAGCTTTCGGCAGAGGAAAGTCTTGACATGAAGCTGCTATGCAAAATCACCGGCTCTTCAGTTGATTACGAAATCAGCAATGTGCATCCTGCTTATGATGGCCCGAGCAATCGAGACTTAAGGCTATACGAAAATTACGCAGATTTATATTGGTGGTATTGCAAGATGGACGTATATCAAAGTATTTTGAGTGGAAGGCCCCTTATGTGAGTACATTCCGTCCCTAGAAGTGTTGTTGCCTTCGTTGTGTACTCCACAGTTCCATTCATTCAAATTGCAGCTCATTAACAACTGCCTTCTAGGATGGAATACCCAGCGTGGACTCAGTGTCCTCCAAGAGCTTCTGTTAACATGCCTAAAGATATGTAGGTTGCTTTGTTGATTGCTAACCTGTAATTGTGTTGACGATTGATTATTCACAGATACGGCTCCTACGATCATCTGGTGTTGTTACTTGGACGAGTGGCTAATTTCACTGTCCGTGACAAAAAGAGAAAAGCCGAGGCATGGAGATTGAAGAGGAAACAGCCGCCTAATTTCAAGGAGTCTCCCAACCAATACCCTGGTATTTTACCTACCACTGGCTACGTTCCGATGCCAACTGGTTTCGATGAACCCCGACGCCATCCGAAGCAGCGAAACGAAGTACTTGCCAGTTTTGAAACGTTTGAAGCGGCCTCTGCTCAGTGGGGTGAGATTAAAGAAGCATTCAGCTTTTTGAAAAGCAAACTTTGGAGTAAAGGTTTCAAACCATTAGGACCTGAGTTTGCTGATAACAAAGAGTCTCCGTTTGGCCCGGCTATTCAACACGGCTCCTATGCTATATCGGGTTTCTGGATGAACTACTACATGGGGCTGATTTGTCTACAGCGATCTCACCCAAGTATGCCACCTGCCCCATTAGAAGCAGTTGGAATGGCTGCAAGGGACACTGCCAGATGGGCATCGAAAATAGCACGCATTTCGGTGGGAATGAAGGAGGATACGTCGTGTGCGGATGTAAGCACTGTGTGCGCGGCCTCGCTCATTGAAAGTTCTTTTTGCTTGTTTGTTGCCGGGGTACAGGTACGTATGAAGCATGCAATGGGCACTTTCAGTAGTGTGCTAAATACTCCCAATAGTTTCAAAACGCAGCTGAGAGGGCTTGGCTCGTCAAACGTATGGACGACACATCTCGTCTGACCGGATTTTTATCTGCGCGGAATATCGCCGACGGTTGCGAGACAGGGTGGCAGAAAGCAGACAGCATCAGACGCGTGCCTGTCTATCAAAAGAGGCAGGACCGAAAACAAGGCGGCTCAGAGATCCGCCGCCGTAGCCGCCTAGCAATTGAGCAGCGTCTGGCGCCAAACTCCGAGACGCTTATGCTGGAGAGCGCGGATCAGGCTTTCTACGCCTTGGGGCTCATCAGCGTGACAGAGGACATGGAGAAAGTGGTGCTAACGGATAGGGCGCCAAGTTCAGAAAGCTGAGAAAATACTTTGGGTTGTTTTGCGCATATGAAAGAGGAATGCATCTAAGATGGGGGCTTTGGAAGATGCTCAAATCTCATCATCTAAGGTGAGCTAGTTGAAGAGCTGGTTTAATTCATAATATTGTTCATCGAGCGTTCTATTAATTGATACAGGCCAGTGGAAGAGCGTTAAGTAGTTACAGCTAGTGTATCTAAATTATGACAGAACTCAGTTTGCAGGTAGTCTCTCTACTACGGCTGCCATTTCTTCGTCTGTGTATATTCTGAAGCCCTTTTCCTTTGTTACGCTGGCCAATTGCACATTTTTTGAGTCCAGCTTTTCCTCCATCACTTGCTTCAAGGTTTTAAGGACAAGAGTTTCCGCATCGACGATAGTGAGGGACTGGTACCGAACAGGTTAGCTTGGAATTCTTGGTTGGAACGGCGGTACCAGAAGAATTAGAGGCAACGAGAGGAGGCGGACGAACCTTGTGATACTCATTCTGTAGCTCAGCCTGTGCGCCTTCAGAACCAGAGCCGATGGCTTTGGCATCATAGCGATAAAATGTTCCACTGGGCTCAGCGTGGAACAATTGGGGGCCGTTCTCGTCGTACCCAGCAATGAGCAGGGCCACGCCAAAGGGACGGCTCATTATCGTCTCTTCACCATCAGCACCTTCGCCAAAACGCAAGGCGAGATCACAAATAGCCTGCGTGCAGCTCTCGACTCCCAAAGGTTCATTGTAGTTGAAGTGATGGCTCTGGCTCTCGACACGGGCGTGCTCAATCATGGATCTGGCATCAGCCTGTAATCCAGACATAGCGCAGCCGATGTGACGATCGATTTCAACAATCTTTTCAACTGAAGACGTTTCAAGGAGGGTAGAGGTAACTCTCTTCTCGACGCCCAGCACAACACCTTCGGACGTGGCAACGCCAATGGCAGTAGAGCCAAGCTTGATGGCTTCCAGTGAGTATTCGACTTGGAACAGACGACCTTCGGGAGAAAAGGTATTGATACCTCGGTCTATAGGCAGGCAAGATGTTGGTCAGTTCGCGCACTTGATAGCTGTCTGCGATCGAATTATGGTGTAGACTTGCCGTATTCAGATCGTGCCATAAACATCTTGGCGGAGTTTGCGGTCGCTGTATTCCGCAAAGCAAGTAGAGAGAATTGAGGTCGAAGGCTAAAACAACGTCGTGAGTGATGGCTCTTACACGGAAGGCCAAACGTTTACAGAAGTCGACTATGAATGTGGTTGACTTTGAAGTTTGATCAGAGGTGGAGGCCGGGAGAAGGCACAGGATGAGCTGTTGGAGCTGTTAGGCAAACAGTGAGACTACGCAGCTCCTCGGTCGACACCACAGGAGACAGTTACGGACTAGCGCAATCGCCGCTTTGTTGCACTAACACAACAGGGTTCATACACGTGCAGGCTCAGTCGCCTTTCATTTTTGCCCTTTTTTCGGACAAAAGAAAAGGAAGAAAAATAATATATTGGAAAATATCATCCGAATAAGAGATGTTGGTTTAAAGGCTCATTCAAGAGTTTAACGTAGCGAACCCCGAAAAATTAAACCTCATATGTCACATAATAGCATGTAAAAGCAGCGCTGGGAATTTGGCAGTTGCCGGAAAAATAATTAATCCGCCAGGTCGCGTCCCCTGCTACTCTATAGCGGCAGGAACCCCACATCAGCTGGGGCGATTCATGAGATTGGAGAAGTGGCAGCGCGTTTGTGTGGGAACTTATACAGCTAATCAACAACAACAGAGGTATCACAATATTCCTCGCTTCCTTCACTTTTATGGTTTTTAGGAAGCGACTGATCCGCCGCTTCAAATGCTGGCCATAGAAAATGTCGGCAGCTGGAGGAAGAACATCGACTCGTCCCAATGGTTACAGCGAGGAAGGACCCCGCATGAGCAGCTCCAACAGCGGTAGCTTCAACGGCGATAGACAAGATGGCAGGCACGGAGTACCGCCAAAGGCTGGGAGCTTTCATGGTGGTCTCCCGCATAAACGCACGGCGTCTGGGAACCCTCGACCTGTTAGACGAACGACTGACGAGCGACGATTCGAATCACGCCGTGTTACTGAAAAGATGTACGAGACTCAAGTGGAAAGGCTGGTACCACAGCCTACGAACCCCGAAAAGAGTCACGGGCGAACTATACCAGCCGAAAAGAAGAAGGAAACCGGGCGGCAGCAGTCCACTGAATGGCGTCAGAAGGAATCTCATGAAACACCACATGGTACATCCGTTTATGCAAGATTTTCGTCTCCCACATGAACTAATGCGTTGATAGATATACCGTGGACTCCAGAAGTAACACTGCTGCCTCATACCACGGCGCCTCTGGCTTGTAGAGTGTCGATTCCCCCAGTCGCATCGACCGTCCCCCAAGCACCTCAACCACGATCGCTTGTCGAACTATCACTTGAAGAACAAGAAGCAGCAATTGTTGAAGACTTACTGTTCGTGTTCATGGGATACGAGGGACAATACATACGATTCGGGAAAAGCTATAACCCCAATGAAGAGCGAGATCGATTATCAGGGCCTCCCTACAAAGTGCTGCCAGGCTTGGACCCTAGCTTACACGATTTGACGAGGAATATGCTGAAGATGGCCACACACTACTCGGCCTTGGAAGCATTTGTGGATGTGCAAAGTCGAGAAAATTTTGGGGCAGTCAATCATGCCCTGTGTGCTTCCATCCGCAAGTATTTGCAGGACTACCTGGTCATGATTGCGCAATTAGAGACACAATTTCTAACGAGCGACACTTTTACCGTCCATGTTCTTCACATACAAACTTTAAAAACGAACCAAATGATGTCTCAGCTTTATTCGCTGGCACAAGACCTTTCGAAAAAGAATGCCCTTCTAGACGACGAGAGCGAAGACGAGGATATGGACTACGACGCTATTATAGAGCGTCTGAATGCTGGTAATCAAGTCATGACAGACACTGTGAAGAAGAAAATTTGTAAAGGAGGAAGTGTCTTGAAACTCGTAACGGAGCGACTCGAAAAGATGGCCGGAGATCCGGCCGCAAGGGCGCTGCATATATCCCTGCTTCGTAATGCTAGCCGTCCCTACATGGTCATGCTGAATGAGTGGCTGCATCATGGAGCGATCAATGATCCACATTCGGAGTTCATCATTCAGGAGCACAAGAGCATTAAGCGAGAGAGGTTAGAGCAGGACTACACAGATGAATACTGGGAAAGGAGGTACACGATCAGTCGAGATGGCATCCCAACACAACTAGAAGGCGTCAAAGAGAAGGTGCTTCTGGCAGGCAAGTATCTCAACGTCGTGCGCGAGTGCGGTGGCGTAGACGTCAGTAAGGTAGTGAAAGATGTACCAACATCATTCGATGACCCACGATTCCTGGATAACGTCAACAATGCATATGCGCATGCGAACGAGTCACTTATGCAGCTGCTCCTTACGACACATTCACTCCCTGCCCGCCTTGGCTCACTCAAACACTACTTCTTCCTGAACCCCTCCGACTACTTCTCGTACTTTATGGAGCTAGGGGCTTCTGAACTCAGGAAGCCGGTAAAGTCCGTCAACACTGGCAAGCTACAGTCACTATTGGATCTCGTCCTGCGACAGCCAGGCAGCATTGTCGCGCTTGACCCGTTCAAAGAAGACGTCAAAGTGGAAATGAACGCAATACCTTTTATACAATCCTTACAACGCGTCGTCAACATTACAGGGATCGAGCAGGGCGAAACGTTGCAGCCTCTTACCAACCAGCCAGCTGAAGCCAACAAGACGACATTGGGCTACAATTCTTTACAGCTGGATTACTCTGTTCCTTTCCCAGTTTCGTTGGTCATTGGACGCAAAACAATATGGCGCTACCAGGCACTGTTTCGCTATTTGTTATCTTTGAGGCATCTAGAATCGCAGCTATCCACGACTTGGCATACACAAACAAGGGGCATCAGTTGGGCAAACCGTAGCCGCAACCGGGATCTGGAAATTTGGAAGCGAAGGGCATGGACTCTCCGTGCTCGAATGCTCATCTTTGTGCAACAACTGTTGTATTTTTGTACCGCCGAGGTCATTGAACCGAATTGGAACAAATTCGTGTCTCGGCTGAACCCAGAGGCGGATGACAAGTTTACGGCATCCAGCTCCACGAGAACTGTTGATGAGCTCATGCAAGACCACGTCGACTTTCTTGATACATGTCTCAAAGAGTGCATGCTGACAAATAGTAAATTATTGAAGGTAAGCTATCGATTTCTGTGGCCAACTTTTATCATTTTCTCATTAACTTACACCGTTTTCAGCTCCACTCCAAACTCATGCAGACGTGCACGATGTTTGTTAGCTGGACGAATTGGCTCAGCCGTGAGCTGGACAAAATTGACCCAGACTTGTCTAGCGGTAGCAAGCCAGATAGCATGACCGCTAACCAATGGAGGCGTTTTCAGGATACAAAGAACGCTGGCCGCTCAAATTCGCAGAAGCACGACGCGTCCAGTGCCGGCGATGCTGAGGCACGAATCATCAGCAACCTTTCTGAAATGATTCCAAAGTGGGAGTTCAATTTCAGCAGGCACTTACAAATTCTGCTAGACGCTTTGAATCACTATGCTGCTACCGAGACTGTCGTCTTACTCAGCCTATGTGCTCGTCTCAGCACTGCCAATCAAGGTACAGAGTACGCAGGTCTCAGGGCCGATGATGAGGCTGCTGCTTTGGCTGCAGTGACAGCTGCAAGTGATTAAGCAGAAACACACAAGCATTGCCTGTGACGTTGCATTGCATTTTTACTTTCTTTTATACGACTAGCAACAAATTTTGATATCGGGCCGCTGTAGCTCTTACGCTAGTTCGGGCTTGGTTTGAATTGGCGTTTGGAGGATTGCCATATTATTTGATGCAAGGAAAAAAGGCAGGCCATGATATAGCGTAACTTGATTATGAGATGAAATGAGACGGAATCGGACGAAATGAGCCAAATTGTGATTCAGTGATAGTATTGAGACAACAAAGGTCTAGATTTGAACTACCAAAATGGTGCGGTACTACCAGTACTTCCAAAGCAAAGAAACAACAAAGAGCCCAGGCCCCCACAATGCGCCATAGCCAAACCCCTGCTTCCCTTTTGAAATGTGCGTGAGCCATCATGATTGATCCGTGAGGACCAAGTCTTCTTTCCATATTCAAGCTGCTGTGCTCGAAAAAGCCTTGCGACTTTATTTTCGGATAAATAAGAGTTTAAGTATAACAAAACAAAACAAACAGTTCCCAGAAATAGACTCCCAGGTCAGTTGAGTAGAGAGACTCCGAGTTCAAAGGAAAGATTGTGCCAGAAACCATCCAAATAATGCAAGGAAATCATCAAAACTAAAGGCATCCGAGGCTAGCTCTGGCTGCCTTTTCGTAGCTCATGAGATTGTAGGTGTAGTTAAAGATGATTGGGGCAAAATAGAGCATATACTCATCAGTCTGCGCACTACTTAAAGAGACTTCGAATATCCATGAGTTTTTGGCGAGCTGCTTCAGCCTTATCGAGCCTTTTCTGCCCATCAATGCTAAGTGTCGCGAGCTTCATCTTCTTCTCCTGTAACTCAACCATTTTTTCTTCGAAACTATCCCGTATGATATATCTCACTGTCCGAACCGGACGCTTCTGTCCAAGGCGATGGACTCGATCGATAGCCTGCGCCTCTGCTGCAGGGTTGAACTGAGGCTCCATGACGTACACATTGCTTCCTGATGTTAAATTGAGGCCTAGTCCTCCCGCCATGATAGAAACAAGAATGACATGAACATTGTCGTCTTCACGAAACTTGTCCATTGCCGCCGTACGTGCACTGCGTGCCATCGTGCCATCCAGACGTGTAAAGGTGATGCCGTTAGCTTTCAGTGCAAGTTCGATTAGGTCAAGATGGGACGTCCAGCCAGAAAACACGACTGATTTGATTGGCGGCTCCGAAATGTTGGCTTCACTTTGAACCTTAGACTTGAGAAGATCCTCGACGAGAGCTTTTGTTTTGGTATGCGGTCCTTCATACTTATCGAACTGTTTCCGGAACGCCTTGGGCTTTCGTTGAGGTAATCCATTGTGTTCAGCTTCGATATCCATACGATTTAGCTGAACAAACTCAAAGCGAACATGAGCAGAGCATACGGGGCATGTTCCAGATAGCTGTGCGGGGAATAATAGCTCCCTTGCGCGGTTTTGGTATGTCTTAATGCAAGATTGGCAGATTACATGAAAACAAGGTGTCATGAAGCCAAGGACGTCCTCTTGAGATTCCGAGTCCATATTGCTGCTGTCAACTGCACCCAGCTTTCTGCTACACTCAATGCAAGCGTCATTGTTGGTGTCCTGCATCAAACTGAACATTTCATGTGCTTTTTGATGTGACAGCGATGTGCCATCTTCATCATCGTCATCATCAATCGCGATTGCCATTTCCGCAGTCATTCCCCGCAGCGCAGCTAGATCATTTTCGTTCAACAGGTCCTTTCCATGAGCACAGAGCAGTCGTAGCCGCAGAATCGCCTTCAAAATATGGATGTATGTGCTGCCACCCAGGCCCTTTTCTCGGCCAGCATTGGCCAATACCTTGACACGGTCTTGTGCATTTCTGGCAAACATGTCATAAATGTTACGTTCCTCATGGCTGAAAGAGAGCTTTACAACGAGATCTTCTCGAGGAGGGAGATCTATCTTGTCTTTTAGCCTTCTTAGCGTGACGGAATCAACAAGGACTCTCATCTTTGGAACAATGTCGGGGTCACACGCCTTAAAGGGCTCAACAATGTACCGTGAGAACTTGCCCTTATCATGGAAAGGATCCAGTCGCAAAAATGCAAGCAACGCCGCAAGATCGTCCAGCCTGTTTTGAACTGGGGTTCCCGTGACAGCCCACTTTCTGTTGGACTGTAGGCGGCATATGGCTTTGAACTGCATCGTGTTCTGCTCTCGAATCATATGTGCTTCATCGAGCACGATACGGAACCACCCAACTTCTTCGAGAGGATAGCGTCCCTCTTTTCCCTTGCGACGAGAGCTCAATTCATTGGAAACGGATCCATATGTTGTTATAACAATGTCAAACTCAGCCAACATGGCCGCGTCTTTGATCCGATTTGGGCCATGGTAAATGTAATACGAAAGGCTGTTCGGATCAACGTGCTGTTTGAGCTGCTCTTCCCAATTTGTGACAGTGCTGAGCGGACAGACAATCAAGGTGGACTTAATGTTGCGAGCAACATTGGTCAAGCCGAGAGTGGGTTGGGATCCTAGCAAATTGTTCCGTGTGTGCTGTGTCTCATCGTTAGGGACCTGTGTAGGATCGCTGATTTGCCATGCGTTGGCCGCATCAGTGGTGCTCGCGATTAATGAGAGAATACTCAATGTCTTGCCCAACCCCATCATATCAGCCAGTATCCCTCCACGCGTGTCCTGTGGTGGAGGCTTTTGAGTATGACCTGTAATAACATTTGAAAACACTTTTTGGCCTGTTGCTGTGAATTTGGTTTGCCAGAAAGAAATCATCCGATCTTCCTTCTCTTGCTGTTCTCGCGGAAGTTCCTTCGTGAGCATGAAATAAAGTCCTTGTCGCTGATGTTTGAGAAGAGGCGTCAGTATGGAGGCGGGGGGGTCGACAGTTGGCAAATCTTCGCTTCTAGTCAGAGAGTCGAATACACCCATGACCTCAGATCGCACTTCTTCTACAGTTCTGTTGGATGCATTCACGTTATTGGTGTGTCCGTTGGTTGTGGTCGGGCCCTTTTGAGTAAGGGCCACCGGTTCGCCGGCATGGGGGTTCATGACGCGGATCCCTTTTTGGACCATTTGAGGCGCAACCAGCAACTGATTATGCCGCCTTAAATGAGTGCCCACGCTTTTGACATATTTCAGGGGCCCATACAGAACAATGTCTATATTATAAGATCTCGAAGTCGGCTGGCCAAGAACCTCGTCTGGCTGCTTAGGCCGAGGCGGGAGGCGACATTCAGTACGCAGGCGAATGTTTGCGTCCAGTAACGGGCAAAGAGCGGCGGCAGTGACGGGTTCAATATTGCCAACGATCTCTCTCGTGAAATCTGAAGCCGGGATTTTCAGAGAAGCCTCTCCTTCGGCACGCCTCAGATTGATCTTGATACTTGGATGGTAGGTAGGGCCAAACATGCTGGGCATGTTAAACTTTGGTGATGGCACTTTAGTGCAATTCAGGCGAGTCTTAAGCATACCGAAACAGACTTCCTGTTCGTTTGGGTGATCAACTTCTTGAATATCATCATCATCATCGTGCCCGTTGGTCAAATCGACCATGGCTGCCTGTGTAGCGGCAGCGCCATCAGCATCCTTCCGTTGATCTTTGACATAGCCACCGAGGCTGCCGCCGCCTGAGCGAACAGGCATGTTGTTCCCTTGGTTGAGTTCGCTACCATCTTCGACTCTTCTTCGTTTAGCTTGGGGAGCAAGAGAACGGCTTTGTACATTGTTGACTCGTTCAACCCAGTTACCAACGCCGCTGCTGGTCACGGGTGTAAGATTCCCAGGAGTAGAAGCACCACTGTGCAAAGCGTCAGATGCGCTGTCATATGCACTGGAGAATTGGAAAACCATTGAATTGCTAGTTTCCGAGTTTGACCGCTCTCGGGATAAGGGAGAGGATAGATGGCTTGAAGTGGCACTTCTCACGTCGGTCGCGCTTTGCGATTTACGGCCTGGCTGCAAGAGCGCAGCTGGGTTCCAGGCTGGCATGGTGCCGGAGCGAGATGAGTGGCCTACTCTATTGTTAGCTAAAATTGCCTCAAACGTGCGTCTCCCATAGGGTGTGCACTGAGGAGTTTCTTGACGTGACGAAGACATACCGTTCGTAACCATCTCCAAAGTGGTGGTCTGGCAAAAGGACCAGAGCGTACAAATCAAACAAACTTTGCCACCGGAATGGCGAGAATATCAGCAATCATTTCAATCCGTCCAGTGATAGAAAATATAAGGTGGATGGAAGGGTATAAGGAGACGAATGTAAGGGTCGCCGCCAAACAGTGACTCGTCTCGTTAGCGATGGCGACTTATTGCTGCACAAAGCTTCGAGGTGCAGGCAGCGAGAATTACCACTGCTGTTGGTCCTCCTCCAGGAACGAATATGGGCTTGGGGTCTCTTTAGCAAGATGTCTTGCAGGAAACA
The DNA here is from genome assembly GCA_028455935.1 of Simplicillium aogashimaense. Lineage (NCBI taxonomy): Eukaryota > Fungi > Ascomycota > Sordariomycetes > Hypocreales > Cordycipitaceae > Simplicillium > Simplicillium aogashimaense. The sequence goes on along the minus strand of CM052007.1, from coordinate 3,158,982 downwards.
GGGCGATAACAGAGAGGAAACACTTTGAAGAGGTGGAAGATGGAGGAAGGGGTATGAGAAAGGGTGAAAAAGAATAAGGCGTTACGATGCCATCTCAAATCAAGTCACCAGAGCACATGTGAGTTTGCCAGCCTAGAGCAGGTACCGTTCACAACTACAATAAAGCCTAAACAGGCCCGGGCCTGCCAATAGGGCGGCGCCTTTCAGTAAAATTCTCGGGAGGTGCAGGAACCCACCCACTCGTACAGTACTGGCTCCTACCACACTTGCAGGCGAGCAGATGGTCACCTGCCACTTCTGTTTTGCATCCTCTGAAGCTTTCTTTGCCGCCTCTGCCACACCCGCTTGGCCCGTGCACTGCTCATCCGATAGCCCCTCCCATCCACTACCAGAATAACAGGAGCCATTGGCTAGAGGCATTTTAGCGACACAATAAAGAGCGCAGTCCACAGACAAGCAGCCTTTTCAGGTATTGGATGGAGAGGAAACAAGTACCAACCTGGCTGTGGACAGCGTAGGCATGCCAATGGAACGCTCACTCGGATAAGTTATAATAGAACGCAATTTTCTACACTTTTTTTCTTTTATGGGTTAATAATCCATCAGACATGTGCTCGATTTTGGGTACTTCCGCAGCATCGATAATGCTGCTTGCAATTTGTACCTGTTCTCACTCGTCATGGTTGCCAATCTACGTACCACGTGAGCTTTTGCCATCAGAATGCTACAAAAAGGTCAGCGCGAATGACCAGCATGACTAGAGCAAGAAGCAAAGCAAAATAGAGTTTCGTTACAAATGTTCCTCTGGTCCAATTTTATTCCTCGATTCCATTCGAATTCACCTATCGTCGTAATACTCTATTCTCGGTGCATAGCCATCCATTCGTCAATAACAGAGCGTACATTGACTTGAATAGCGCGCTCTTGCATCGGCTGTTCGTGAATGGTTCTCCTTTATATATTATCCGCTCCTTTTAGTTTCCTTTTTTTCTCATTTTTTTTTTGTTCTCATTGTCATTAAATTGCTTCGTATTTGCTACTCATTAACAAGTAGATGCATCTTGTCACTGTGATAACGTATTTGAGTGAGAGTTCGACAGAAGACTAGGCTGCGGCGAGCTATCCAAGATGTTTTCTCAACCAAGAGATCAATTTTCCATGTACATGAGGATTCAGGCTGCAGCCTATCAACACGTATGAGAGACATTGTAGGTCTTACACGCAAGTCTCAATCTTTCCGCCGTTGAAGCAGTACTTGATGTGTACAACATTGTATGCTTATCTAATCATTCAACTGCACACACAATCTCCCAGCGAATTTTGCCCCGCCATCCCCGCCAGAGCAAACGACGACCTGGCCAGAAAAAGGTTCGTAGACGCCCTCAACACCTTAATTCTAGATCCAGCAGCATTTGTTCCTAGTCAAGCTGCTCGCCATGGATATTACCAACTTTGTAGTGCAGGGTCGAGATAAAGCCCTTCTGTATGGGGACTATTCTACATACCATGGCCAACTAGCGAAGAGGCTGCTCGCAAGCCGCAGAAAATTGGGCATTGCGACTAGGAGCCGCGGCAAATTCAGCAAAAAGGACGATGTGACTTCGGAGAATGTTGCTGAAAACCATGAGTAAGTACAATGTTCAACTCTCAAATCAATGTTGCACAGCGTCTGGTCTTACAAGATAAACCACAGATACGTTCATCTGCTACTGCTTACCAGCGAACGAGCTTGGGCTCAGGCTATGAGCTTCAAGACGAACCATGCCAACGCGAGAAAAGGAATTGTCGGCCGCACGCGATCCCACATTGTCTCTCGACTCGAAAAAGCTGCCAAGACCGCCCAGCAGTTGGTACACCTTCTCTCAGACACTGAAGCATCCAGCGCCTCGGTGAATGACATTCTAGAGGCAAAAGCATACATGGCCCTTATCCGCGGTGCTACGCAATTTGAGAAGCAGTCTTGGGAGCCATGTCTTCGCAGCTACTCAACGGCTCGAGTTATCTATAGTGCCTTGGCAGCTACTGGCAACGGTGACCTCTTCAAGGACCTGCTCTCCGACACCATCGATCCTTCGATTCGCTACGCCGCTTACCAACTCAAGACCCCAAGAATAGTCCCAATCCCTGTTATTGCCCGCAAGGCTTTCCCTCATTCGGATGAAACTCTTGTGCAACAGGTTAACAGCATCGAGCCTGGGGCACTCTCTGGCGAAGCAGATTCGAAGACAGGTCTCCCAGCCGCCGACGAAGTTCCAAAGACGCTATCCTGGAGATCTCGAGAAGTAAACATAGAAGATGCACAGATTGCCTTGGCCTGGGCTGAAGTCAAGGCTGCAGAGAAACAACTGGTGGAAGATCTCAACAGACACAACGATCGCTCTCTTCACCAGATTGCGGCCTCGTACGATGATATCTTAACAGCGACACAAAATGCAGTAGACGCTACGAAAGAGGCTATAGACGACCTACGAAGCGAAGGTGTGGGCCAGAGCGATCCTCGCATGCAAAGTCTTCAGATTACCCGTACTGCAGTGAACTACGAGATGATCAGCTGGCGAGTCGGCCGCAACCGAGTCTTGACTGGCGCAAGTGACGGAGCCGTCGAGGATTACAGCCCGCGAAAGAAGCACAAGAAGGCAGACACTGAGCAAGAGCAAGGCAAGGTGGCTATGGAAGCTTCCAACGCCAGGAAACTCAGCAAGCTTAAAGAAAAGGTCGCGCTCTACGATGGTACACTACAAAACATTGATTCTGTTCGAGAGCTACCCGGTGTCGCTGCCGATGGGGCTCTGTCTGCCAAGTTGGACGCCTATACAGGCTACTTCCAAGCCCTCAAGTATGATCTAGCACTGCATATCCCACAGGCTATATTAAAACACCAGCTAACATAAAACACAGATCTCTTGCTATTGCCAGGTCTCACGCCATCACTGGCCATGTTGCCAACGCCCTCGCTCTTATCAATCACTCCTTCACCCAATGCCAAGCCGCCTCGCAGCTCCCAAAAGACTCTATCTCTGTGACTGCGCCATTGAATCTCGAAGTTTCTTCCAACTTCATCACATCCCTCACCAAGCTTGTCAACGGAGAGCTGCAACGTCACCGTGCCGTCGTCCACATTGACCACTTACGAGAAGCTGAAGTCCAAGGAACCTCTCTAGGTACGATCCCGCTCGTCGAGCGTCTGCATGAGTATCCGGTGGGAGACGTTGACCTAGACAACATTGTCGAGCTGCCACCTAAGAAATCTCTTATTCCCATGAAGCCCATTTTCCTCGATGTGGCCTGGAACTACATCAGCTACCCTGGCAAGAAGCAGACCGCTACTAGTATACCAGCTCCCGGTGCTGCTGCAGAAGCCCATGCCCCTGAAGAACAGCCACAACAGCAAAAGCGAGGCTGGTTTGGCTTCGGCAGATAGCAGATAGCAGATAGCAGAAAGCAGAAAGCAGAAAGCAAAACGAAAAAATTAGACTTTGTGCTCGTTTAAAAGAATAGAAACCTTCAAATATATCTTCTCGTTCTTACTTCTGCCACTTTCTCCGATTTTTCAGCTTTCTCCTGGTTAACTGTATGAACCCTAGCCATCCTATCCGGACGGGTGCTGTTTGTCTCAAGTATCCACCTCCGACCAAAGTTTATACAGTTGTCTCACGATCACCACTGGAATGAGCCCTCCCTTTCCAAGCCGTTCATTAGCTCCCTATCCCCCGTACCGTACAATAGACGGTATCCTTTTTGTTGTAGAAGTGCGAGTATCCCAGAGTACTCAAGCCCTGATATGCCATTGCTCATTCATCACTCCTACGCAGAGGTTGCATCGACTGGAGATCCTTACAATGCCGCCATTAGCTCGACTTGACCAGTCATTAACGGATGTTACCACTCCCCCGTCACCCGATCCAGCACAAAGTACATTCTGGATTGCAATCCAGGAAAATGAAGCGCCGCTCGCCGCAGCAGCAATTGTCGTCACTTGTATTGTAGCTGCGTTCATACTAGCTGCCGCATCTCGCCACGGCGCTACCACACGTCTATTTGAACGAATTATCCGAGGAAGATCACGGATGCGCCATGCGCCACGTCCAGTCTGGTGGCCGTACAGGCAAATTTTAAAGAGTACAGAAGAGTTGGAGGTAATGGAGGCGAACACAGTGAGCTGCAATCCAAACTCAGCGCTATGGCACGGATCAAACTTATTGTACACGTCGTGGGGGTGGATGGGATGAAATTTCATTCAATGCGATAGGTTCACAAGACATGGCAAATGCCATTATGGCGAGAGGTTAAATATTAGAGATCAGAGGGGGGAATGTTATTGCCTTCTAACTAAAACAAAATCCTTTTTGTACATTTCGAAATAAAACATAAGCCCCTTATTAGGTCCATAAAAAATCATTCGTAAACATCTAGAGAGTCCTCCTCAGATGTTTTTTGATGCACCAACGCCTTTTCCGCCAACCATGATATTAAAAGACATGGGTGAATGTGAGTGTGCATAGAAGATGGGGATGGGATATGAGTACAATAAAAAATACAAGACAAGAAAACCGGTAACAAAATATCTATGCCACTTCCACACTTTTCTGTCAAGGAACAGTTTGCTTTTCCTTTTAACATTTTCAACACGAGAGGGGATCAGCAAGGCCATTCATTTATGGCTTGTTCTCGTCCTTCTTCTCGCCTTCGGCAGATTGCTCGCCGGACTGCTGCTTTTGCTCGCCGCTGTCAGCACGCGCCTTGTGCATCTTGTCAAACAGGTTCAAGCTAGCAACTTGGAGCTCATCGACCTTCTCCTTAATCTCAGCGGCAGTAGCCTCGCCCTCGCCAGACTGACTCTTGGCAATGTACTCACGGAGAGCAGTGATCTTCTCCTTGATGCCATCGGCCTCGGTCTTGTCGAGCTTGTCGGCGTACTCGTTAAGAGCACGGTCGGTATCGTTCAAAACGCTGTCGGCACGGTTGGCGGCCTCGATAGCGCCCTTGCGCTCCTTATCGGTCTCAGCGTACTTCTCTGAGTCCTCAACCATCTGTTGAATCTCGTTCTCAGACAGACCAGAGCCGGAAGCAATGGTAATGGACTGGTCCTTGTTGGTAGAGTTATCCTTGGCGTGGACGTGTACGATAGAGTCAGCGTCAATGTCGAAAGTGACTTCAATTTGAGGAACACCGCGGTGAGCAGGTGGGATACCAACAAGCTGGAAGTTTCCAAGCATCTTGTTGTCCTTGACAAGCTCACGTTCACCCTGGTAAACCTTGATCTCGACCGCAGTCTGGAAGTCGGCAGCGGTGGAGAATACTTGGGACTTCTTAGTAGGGATGGTGGTGTTGCGGTTGATCAGACGGGTGAAAACACCGCCAAGAGTCTCAATACCAAGAGACAAGGGAGTAACATCGAGAAGAAGGAGATCCTTGACTTCACCAGAGAGAACGGCACCCTGAATGGCAGCACCGATGGCGACAGCCTCGTCTGGGTTGACAGACTTGGCAGGATCACGGCCGAAAATACCCTTGACAGACTCAGCAACCTTGGGCATACGAGTCATACCACCAACCAGGATGACCTCCTGAATATCCTTGGCCTGAAGGCTGGCGTCCTTCAGGGCCTTGCGCACTGGCTCAATGGTGCGGGTGATGAGAGGGTCAACAAGTTTCTCGAGCTGGGCACGAGTGAGCTTGGTGTTAATGTGCTTGGGGCCAGAGGAATCGGCAGTGATGAAAGGCAGGTTGATATCAGTCTGGAGGGAGGAAGACAACTCGATCTTGGCCTTCTCAGCAGCCTCACGAATACGCTGGATAGCCATGCGGTCGCTGGACAGGTCGATGCCAGAAGTCTTCTTGAAGTCGGCGACAATGTGACGAACCAGGTGGATATCAAAGTCCTCGCCGCCCAAGTGAGTGTCACCGTTGGTAGACTTGACTTCGAAAACACCGTTCTGAATCTCAAGGATAGAGATATCGAAAGTACCACCACCAAGATCGTAGACGGCAACGACACGGTCGGCCTCTTTCTCAAGACCGTAAGCAAGAGCAGCAGCAGTAGGCTCGTTCACAACACGGAGAACGTTCAGACCAGCAATCTGACCAGCGTCCTTGGTGCTCTGACGCTGGGCATCGTTGAAGTAGGCAGGAACGGTGACGACTGCATTTTTGACAGGCTTAGAGAGGTAAGCCTCAGCGGTCTCCTTCATCTTGTTCAGAACGAAACCACCGATCTGTGAGGGAGAGTACTTCTGGTCACGGGCAGAGACCCAAGCATCGCCGTTGGTGTGCTGGACAATCTTGTAGGGCACCTCCTTGATATCGCGCTGAACCTCAGCGTCGGTGAATTTGCGTCCGATCAATCGCTTGGTGGCGAAAAGGGTGTTCTCTGGGTTGACAACAGCTTGACGCTTGGCAGCGACACCAACAAGACGCTCACCGTCCTCGGCGAAAGCAACGACTGACGGGGTTGTGCGAGCACCTGGAGGTACAATTAGTATGAATTGATACAAAGACTGACCCTAACCTAAGGGGTTGCGCCTACCTTCTGAGTTCTCAATGATGCGAGGAACCTTGCCCTCCATGATGGCGACGGCAGAGTTGGTGGTGCCTAAATCGATACCAATGACGGAGCCCTGAACCTTGCCTTCGCCATTTTCAGCTGCTGTCGACTCGTAGCGAGCGAACTTGTTTGCGAAGGGAGCTCTGGTGAAAGCAGCTGAGCGGGCAGTATAGGGGGTAGCTCGGGGGAGCTTCATGCGATGTTAGCTTTTGCGATCAGGAGAACTTTTTTTTGAGTGGAAAAACCTACAGCTCGAGAAAGACGCGAGGCCAGCATCTTGATTATGAATAAAAGGGTATATTATTAAAGAAGGGGATGATGGTACAAAAGCGCGACGAGAACGAAAGGACTGCGCTCAAGAGGTGGGTTGAGAGGAAGATAGAGTAAAGGTTAAAGATGAAATGATGAAGGGGAAGCCAGCGAATTTTTCTGACCCCCGATAAAATTGTCTGCCCCGGTCATAGAACCCGACAGAAGGAGGCAATCAGAAGCCGGTCCCACCCGCCCAAGGTGCTCCAGCAACGGATTAAAGCGGTTCCGGCGACTGGGAACTGACACGCGCAAAAAGGGTCACGTGCCGAAGTACCCTAGAGATCGCATTTGAATTTACTTTCAATAACTTCGCCCATGAGGGAATACAAAATAATAATAATTTGTCCTGTCTGCTTCCTATACACTATATTCATTCGTTAAGTTTTGTATGTTCGAGTGAGATGCACAACTGCACCGCATTCTCACATATTGGTTGATCACCAGTCAAAGTACTCATTTCACAGCTGCTATGTAAAATCCGCAATGAAACAGAAACAGTCCAAGCGGAGTGTCGATTGATAGAAAACATCTGTCCATATTCCGAAAACAAACGCACTGAGAGCTTCTTGATGCACAACAAGGATAATGTTATAGCTGCACAAGTAACTAGGCATTTTTGTCAATAAAGGAAGACATTTCGTAACAGTAAAGACGTGACGGTACATCCTAGGTAGTAACATTGACTAATAAAATTAATGTACCGTGGGGTAGCTCAGGCGTCTAACTCCCGACCTGTCCAGCCCTCCAGTGGAAGGGGTATGGTATCTAGCTCTCTGGGTGCCCACTCGAATACTGTATCTCGCCCCAGCTGGTCGGCAGAACCCAGGACGTCATCTTTACCACGGCATCAAGGGAGTGTCGTACAGCAGCGCAATTGTTCCAAGGCCAATACTGCCACATTTGTGCTCGTTCGCCCTGCATTTTACTTGAATTGGATACACCGATACCCTCCTCAAACGCTTAGCTTTGTTCCTGCTGGTATTTCAGGCTTCAACTGCAACTGACGCCCTGCTAAACTGACCTCGCCCTTGGTACCTTGTTAGGTACCTCACTGCGGTAGAGCTTGGCTGCTAGAGCATTTCGACCTCCATCTCCCATAGCGCAGTTTGCCGCAAAAATGGCAGTAAAGGACGATGGCATGTACGCGTTTCCCCGTACGACTCTCGTGATGGACATTACTGATATTCTGATCCAACAGTTACCACCCAACCGAGGCCATCGTCTCCAAGAAGGGCCGCAAACACTATCGCGTCCCTGTTCGATCACAGTAAGAAACACATAAAGAATGGCACCCAACGATGCTACATATTCTAACCAAGTCACCAGACACTGGCAACTACGATCGCTCATCGGAGCTGAAGGGCGCAACCTCGTTTATTTCCCTGGTGGCCAAAGAAGCCACCATGTGCAACGACTCAACACAATGACCCACGAATGCGAAACCATAAAGCTGCTGGAATGGGCTCCGCGATGCTTGGTAGCCGAGAATGGTTGGCTATGCTGCGGAAGCGAGAGTGGCGACTTCGTGGCCATGCGGTTGGACGACTCTGATAGCAACAACACCAATGGATCGCTGAATCTTGACCCTGATGCCCGATTACCCTTAGGCTTTGAATCATCCAGAGAAGACGTATTCATGACACTCATGAATTCTCGAAGATCGACGAAGAGTCTCATAGCAAAAAGTATGAAGCTGGCCACCGATAGAGTCAACTGTATCACCCTGTGGTTCCCGGACGCGCGCGCTTCGCCATCCAAAGAAGCATACACTGAGCCTGTAGCCATCTTGGCCAATAATGATTGCTCCGTAATTCTTCTTAGCCTGCAAGATTTCGACCGCACCGAATCATCAGAACCACTCGAGCCACTGGACAAAGTTACATACCCAGACTATGTAAACCGGGCTATCATCTCTCCCGACGGACGCATCATGGTAGCGATTCTTGACGATCCCTACTTATATGTCCATGTCCGAGTGGACAAGTCAACTGAACCCCAGTCTAAGCCTGGCCGGACACCAGCCTATGAGTGGGAACAGCGTCAAAGGCTAATGTTGAAGAGCCAAAGGAAAGACGATCGGACCGACAGCCGTGGCAGCTTCGCCGCGTGCTTTTCAAACTCGGGCTCACTCCTAGCTGTTGGAACGCAGCATGGCACTATATCTATTTTTGACGCCACTTTGCTTCTGGATCCTCTGGCCGACCCTCTCATCACCACTTTTAAATCTTCACGACCGGAAAGTGGCCCGGGTGCCATCCGAGATATGTCCTTTTGTCCAGGACCATTTGATATTTTGGCTTGGACTGAAGATCGTGGGCATATCGGAATCGCCGATGTTCGAACCAATTTCGTTGTCAGACAGATTCTTGACATCAATGATGAGAATCAAGTTGATCAAGTAAACATCTTCGATCGAAATACAATTGACCCCCGCCTTCTGGATGGCCAGACTTCGCGGCGAGAAAACAACACCTCTTCAGTAGCCCGCCGTAGCAGCGTTAGCTCTCCAAGGCGAGACGCTGAGGGCGGCGAGACAGTGAACCAACCCCTTACACCGAGTGAGACGATGGTTCTTGAAGCCATTCAGGGTGATAGGAGGAGGCGGGACAGAATAATTCAACGGCCTGGTGAGCAAACTCGTACCACCCCAGATCTAACATGGTCTTATCTGACCAATCTTCGCCAATCAGCAGCCGAAGGAGACGCGACACGCAACAGACCACGAAGTACTAGCGTCGCCCGAGGCGTAGGCGACCTGTTAGGAAATTATCGAGATCAGAGAGAACGCACGCAGGAACGAATGAGGGCCACCCGGCCTGTAGCACGCGAAGGAAGCGATCGGCCCTCTCAAACCATCATCAACCGTCTCGGCGAAGCCATGAGGCGTGATGGGGAGATGGGTGCGAGAGCAGACACTAGTTACCAGGCTGTTATCGATTTCATCCAACAGAGCCGCGATCGGACATCAGAGCACGATGATGTGCTGGTGCCAATCGTTAACGAAGTGAATCAATTTGTTAACAGATGGGAGGAGAGTGCCATTCGTAACACTCTCGCTGCTGACCACGGCGTATTTGAAGTCCCTCCATCCCCAGACAATACTGCTGGGCTAGGCTGGAGCGACGATGGACGTACCTTGTATGTATGTGCGGCATGAGAGAAATAACGTATACTGACAATTACTGCAGGTTTATTGGAGCACAGAACGGAATTTACGAGTTCCAGGTTAATGTTCAAAACCGTAAATTCTGGCCAAGTATCAACCTTCGCTAGAACACGCACACTTCGGAAAACGAGGCGACAAATGGGTTCATTTGATCCATATTATGCAGCATAGTTGCGGCCTTTGCGCTGCTTGGTCGGTGTTGCCTGTGATTGTATATATAAGAGCGCTGATGACGGGTACATCTTTTGGTTTCTATAATTTTTTTGTTTCATTTTCTTTTAAACTACAGTATGGAGTTGGAAGCATGCGAACATTTATTTCCGGGAAATTTCGTGCCATAGGTTGAATGATATCAGCTCGGGTTGAACACGGTGGGATTTCTATCTTTTTGTGGCGTCCCCTATGCTCTGAGCGTAATACAATATCTAAACACACCTGTTACTCAAACAATCATTTCTGGGTCTTTTTATAATTGCAACTCAATTACTGTGTCTGTCTGTTGTTACCATAGAGCAGCTCTTCCACCATCTCAGCAATTGCTATGCTACTGGTAAGACCTGGACTTTCAATGCCCAACAAATTAACCCAACCTTCGTATCCTTCCTCCTTCCTGATAATAAAGTCATTACATCCACTACCAGTCATGACAGCACCACGGCTAGCCAGCTTGGGCCGTATGCCCGCGTAATCGGGTTCGAGACAGGTTTCATCGACGCTGGGAAGATACTTTTTGATTTCCTTCACGGCGTCTTGCAATCGTGAAGCCGATACGACCAGGTCGCTAGGATCTTCCACCCACTCGACGTCCGGGCCAAAGCGCATTCGTCCACCCATGTCGAGCGTCAAATGGGTACCGAGGCCTCCAGCCCCCGGCTCAGGAGCAGGATATATGAGTCGCGAGACAGATGGAGAGGAAGCTGAGTAAGAGAAGTAGTTACCCTTGGCATAATATAGACGACGGTGTTGCTCTGAGGGCACAATCATGTTGTGGATGTCTGCGGCGCCGAGGCCTGCCGCATTGATGATGGTTTCGGCGGATATGGTTGTTTGTTCCCTTGACGAACCGTCCAGCACATCCACTTCCCATTGTGAATGATTTGTCTGCCTAATTCCTTGCACTGGGGAATTCAAAGCAACAATGCCACCAGAATTCTCAAAAAGCCCCAACAGACACGTCATTAGTGAGTGAGAGTCTATGATACCTGTTGACGAACTCTCCAATGCCCCCGCCACTGCTCTGACGCCTTGTCCATCCCGCGCGATTTCTTCATCGGATACCCACCGCGTAGGCACTCCTAACATATCCCTAGATAGGATGTGAATCTTCTCCAACGCATTGCGCTGGGTCTCGTTCTGCGCAACGATCCATTTCCCTGTGTTGCGGTGCGGTATATCGTGCTTCTCACACAGTGAGTACAGGAGGTGCTTGCCTCGGATGCAAAGTTTGGATTTCAGCGTGTCAGCCCCATAGTAGATTCCTGCGTGGATGACTTCGCTATTACGAGAGCTTGTTTCTGTACCAATGGCACCGTGACGCTCAATGAGCACCGTGGATGTGTCTGGGCGGTTGGCGAGTTGGCGGGCAATAGCCGTGCCGACGACACCGCCGCCAATGACCTACAAAAGTTAGAATCAAAGACAAGGGACGAACCGAGGTTCCCATTTACAGCATGTGTGAAGTCAGCCTGTAACCTGGTCGTTGAACTGAACAGGCATCTATGTTGGTGACTTGGTTGCCTTGCTGCCGCACGTAGTACTTGCTTTGTTATCATCGTGGAGGTGGTGATGTAACGTTCAAGTTGTCGCGCTCCACTTAGACGAGAGTGTAAGTACTATCTACAAAATTGCTCGTAATTAAGTATTGTGAGAAATGTGCTATTAATTGCCATATGATAATTCCTTCCAGATTAAGCTGCAATTCGTAAATAAAATCTCTATTGATGTGAATTAGTCGCCGATATCGCCTAGAGATTTAGCTTGTTGCGGTATGCTCCGACTGCGGCGGGAACTGGCTCTAGCTGCATCGACATACTTTGCACAAATCATCGCTTGAAATTACTTTTTAATAATCAAGTTGAACATCATGAGAGACTCTAGGATAATACCATGCTGCTATCTATATAGAAACAATGCTCACAGGGTACCGAAAGCCCCATTGTCCTGTAACGCCATATTTCCCCCTCAGCATCAGCCGTAACCTCGTTATGCATCATGATCCCCAGTCTTCGTTCCCTCATCATCCTCGGCTGAATTAGTCTGCGCCAATTGAGATGAGATGGCGGGCTCTGTCGGGATAGCAGATGTATCATTTAAAAGTTTTTCTGTTCCATGAATGTTAGCCACTGGCGCCAGAATAGTTCGCTGCGAACGTCACTGCAGCCATACCTAAGTCACGGATTCGGTGTCGTAGCATCTGATTCTCACGAACTAGCATTTGTGTTTCAGCCTGGTAGAAAGCGCTCTCATCTCGGCCGCCAAGTACCCAGTCGCCACTTTCTGCGCTTATTGAGGTCGAGCGAAGTCTCGGAGAAGCACCACGGCTTGGCGTTCGCGATCTTCGATGGAGGTCCATTGAACTGCGAGGATGATGGAAGCCGGGTGATCGTGGAAGCGAGCCAACAGTGGCGCCCGCTCCAGATATGGAAGTATGAGATGTATGGATTGGCTGGCTGGGTCTGTCGGAAATCGCGCTGGTATCTTCCGCTGATATACTATGGCCAGCTTGCAATCGCTGCAGCTCTAATTGCTGCTGTCGAATCGTCTGAAGCAGTCGGTTCTATAGCCATGTCAGTCAACTACCGAGGCCACAATCGGACATTGATAGCATATCACATACCACGTGAGCTTCCTGCTCTGCCTCGAGCTCTTGATGGAGCTCCCCCAAGCTTGGTGCGCGATGATGATTTGGGTCGGCTGTGAGCGGGGAGCTACTTAAGCTGGATCTGCGGGCGGAGGAGTCCGTGACCATCTCGCCGGGAGCTGGAATAGCAGGGTCGTTCAGTTGTAGATTCATAAGAACATTAGATCGACGCCGGCTGCTCGAAGGGGACGGCCGGTTCTGTGGTCTAAGCGAGCTGGGTGAAGAGCCTGAAATTGAAAAAATGTCAGTTGTGCCGAAGCTGGTGTCCACCAACAGAGTAACAGAGACATACGAGGGGAAGGTTCCCTGTGCAGACCAGCATTTAGGGTAGCTGCAGCTTGTAGGGAAATAGAGGCAGAGCGTGATGGAGATCCGGATGGAGACTCAGCCTGTTGGCCACTGCCGTTTGATGCCATGGCGTCGCGGTGTTGGTTGTCGGCTGTGGGTGACGTGCAGCTTCGGTCGAATTGGTGAGAAGCTACCAAGGTGATGAGTAGTGCTGAAGCTAGGTATTTCTATCCAACCGAACTGTGTCTTGAAACTAAGGCGTGAATGACTGGATGCAATATTATGTTGCTGAAAAGGCTAGGTCATCCATGTTGAGTGGTTGTGCATGATAGAGTGGTGCGGCGAACCAGTGAGGTCACAGGGTTCGAGAGTCGTGATTCACTGTGGAGAACAAAAGCTGAGCCGTAGTCCCTCAGTGGCCATAGTATGCTGGAGCCACAAGGGCAATTGCCCACTGAAGAACTCCGTCAACTAGCTATACGCGCTACGGAGTGCATTTGCGCTTTGAGGAACTGCACCTATTCTGTACATTGGACTGGACGGTTGGCTGTAGCCGCTGCCATTATCATTTATTTTTTGGTCATCTAATGACAAGGATGAATTAAAAAAAAGTTTTCGCCATCATTCTCCCCATCAATCGTCCGAACTGGCGCTAAACCATCCGTCAACGGTGTTGGTGTACCACCCCTATGGTCCTACCGCATGCGCCAGCCACTCGTGTGTGGGCAGCGAGTGGTGACAATACAGCTAACCAAGCACTGCAATTCAACTGCATATTTGTTTGTTCATTTTTTTAGGCGATGAATGTAATATGGTCAAGACTTGTCTTGCTTTCGCTTTGCAGTAGACTGGCTTTAAGTCCTTGAGCATTCGTATTCTGTGACTGAAGATCATGTGGCACGGCTAGGCTGAACATGCTGTGATGGTTTTGCCCCAAGAGGAGTTTCATCCCCTACGTGGCGCATATTTGCAAGACACGGTCGAGACTCTTGGCTTATTGATCTTCTGATGACCTGTTCGTGAACGGGCTCTCATTTCAGAAGAGCGGCGCACGTCACAGACGAAGCTCTTGGTGTACTTTGTGCTACATTGTTGAGTTTGAAACATGTAACTCTTGTTTCCAGGGAACCCCTAGAGCGCCCCCTGCTCCGTAGTAGTGACTCTGACACAGCACGAAAACGCCTGATTACCCAAGGGCTTGACAAGGCATAGCACCAAGTAAGCGAATTCAGCTTGCCATCACTACTGAGCACATGTTGGTGACGCCTTTGGGCACTGGCCTGATTTTTTTAACCTGCGTCGCTCACTCTTCACGCAGGGGTCCTCGAGATCCACACTTGAGTCAGTCTGGTGGCCCAAAGAAGCGCGGAATACAAGCCTCTGTAAAAACTAACGAATATTGGTCGATTAACAGCGGCTACTGTATAATACTCCTCGATGTTCCTCCCCCAAAACTGTTAATTCCCACATTTTCTGGCAAGATACATTTACGTTGCCCTCCGAGTGTCTCTTATTTGGTAGGGCAAACAAATGCAGTTTGAGGCTAACAGGGCTAGAGGGAAGAGATATGTGCGCATCTGGCATACTGTGGAGTTGGGATTTGCAAGGGCCCTAGCGCTAGCCAAGAAAACCCCCAATTTGATCCTCTCAAAGGCGCTAATTCCATCAAATCCAGACTGGTGGCTTCCCAGATGGGCTGCATGGGCCAACCGAATAAAAAGGTAGCACAGTACGGAGTATGACAACAATACCGACGGTACCGTCATTATGAATCTGGAACCGACAGAGTGGTTCCTACCATAGTATACCACACCATACCATACTCAACGGGGATGCTTAGACACGTTCATGAGTCTCCATCAATGTTGATCTTGCTCCGCTGGAATCGAACGTGCCTGGGTTTGGCTGATGCAAATCGATTTGAAATCCTGTTACGGTGACATCGAGTTCGCAATGCGGTCTTCTTCCGCTTTTAACATGACACTGTATCTTGCAATTCACAGGGGAGCTTTCCTTCAGTCCATTTTCAGCCCTGGTTCTTGTACCTTTCCCCCCTCCGCGCAACACTGTGCATGTTTTTTATTTCGCGCTGGAGCTGCTGATCCCATGTACTGTAGGTTTGGTATAAGATTGCCAGGTTGGTCTTTTTTGCTGAGAGATTAAACGCTGCAAAGACGGAGCATTGATTTATTGCCCATGTACAGAAGGTGGTAAATTTCACGTCTCTAAAATTTTGAAGTATATTTTTGTTTGCTCACCTAAACAAACCCTAATTCAGCTCAGTCCCTGTGTTTATCGTGCGCCGTGTACTCAGTACAGTGGCAGTTGATTCTATGGTGGTCAAAGCACAAACATTTATTGATACCAAGCCATGCATGCCCTGATGAACGGTTGAGAATGGGGTACCAGGGGTCTGGTCACAGCGGTAAATCTACCAGTATTCTTTGCCTCTCCACTAGCAAATTACTGCTCCTTGCTCGACACACTATGGAGTACTGTCATAGCCAAACCATATAGCCGGATACAGTGTCCGTGTGCCCCGACTTGGGTAGGTGTAAGGTGGCGCTCGTAGTGACAAGGAGGAGCTCTGAGCAGGATGTGAGCACAATGTGGCCCAAACTGTCACATTTATCGTTTGCCATGATATTTAACAGGGGTCGCGACCTTATTCCAGTGCAGTAGCATCGGTTGATTTGCAGGGGGTGCTTCCCCCCTCCCCTACCCCCCTCTTCCCCCCAAGCAATGAATGTAGAGGTAGAAAGCAAAAAGGGTAAGAGACAGCGAGAGACAGTTACAGACCGAGGGGAACGTACCCAGGCAGTAAGCCGCTAAACCGGGCAGTTTTAGGGGCAACCTTCGTTGTATGCGAGAACCAGAGCCCTTACGCGTAGGTACCATACAACTGGCACACTGGATGAAGCAGCCCCAGCTGCGCTGTTCAAGGCTCTGTGGAGCCTCCACAGCGCTACTCACTGGGGTCTCCACAGTTTGATTCTTGCCGCACGCTGTAGGGTGTTGCTGGCCGGGGCATCCAAGGTGACACCACCTCTTTTATTTCTGTCCTTTTTTTTTTCTTTCTTCCTGTTGTCTCACAATATTACATCTCTGCTGTTCTCAATTAAACAATCTCCCTCCCTTTCCCCTTTCCCTTTTTAACGCTCTTCCTTCGCGTGTTGTCTTTGGCTCCGATGTAGGTGCAGCACAACAGGACTGGCAAGAGTCAAGCCGCGCCCCGTCTCTCGTCAGACTTACCACTAACCAACGCGACGCCGTCACCAACTGGAGACTTCCATACACAAAAGAACCACTCTTTCCAGCGCCCCGTCCAAACCTTCTTTCCACCCAGGATCCCTTTACCCTTTCAGCCTATCCTTACGTGAAGCAAACCACCCATTGTTGACTTTCTGTTTGTTTGAGGTCCCGCATTCCATCGGGGGACGAACCGGTACCATGACAAAGTAACTCGACCCGGGATTCTGCTATTCTTGGAAGGAAAGGTGCCACATTGTCTTGCCTTCTTTGCGACAAGTCTGAGACCTCTGCCACTGTATTCTCGCATGGCAACGGTTGCGCTTTCATATTCCCCCCTCCTCATAAACTTCATCGACTCCGCTGGCTGCCGCTTGCAGCATCGCGACAATGCCCTCTGACGAAAAGGCCATGCCTCAGGGCCCCAACACGTCGCGCCCATATGCCGGCTTCTCATTAAGATCGCGACGCTCCAACGCCAACCTTAGCAACGCCAACTCCAACGACTCTGAGGCGTCCTCCCAAGCAAAACCTATGCGCCGGGAATCGCGAATCGGCCTGAGGCACATTTTCAGCCGCTCGAAATTGGGCAACAAAAACGACGACCAGCTCACTGCATTGGGTCCTAATGACCGTTGCTCTATAGCCGACTTCTCCAATTCTCCATATTCCAGCCAACATACATCATCACAGTCCACCTTGTCTATGAGCTCTGCTTCGAGTCATCGCGTTGCTGAGAATCTGCAGCCCAATCACTCCCGCTCGTTGGGTGCGCTCAGCAGAGGAAGGAGACGCAAAGAAACGCCTCGAAATGAAGCACAACGGGTTTTAGAGCATTCACCGCTGTTCTTAGCTTATCCTCAGGCAATCCAGCAAGCAACTCTCCCAGCTCCTACGATATCTGCTGATGCTTTGCTGCACTATGAAAAGCTTAAAGCCAACGAGCAGCTTACGTCTGACCTGGGTAAGCAGGAAAAAAGCCTGAAAGACAAGTCAAAAAAGAAGCAGGCCATCAAGAATGCGCCACCACGCATACAGTGGACGAACAAAATATTTTTGTTGACTTCAAATGGCTCAGTACTGCAGTATGCTGCGGACTCTCACTACAGCTCTGGTCCAGAGAAAATTATCTATCTGGAGCACGCGTCCGCCGCCTTCGTCACTGATGTAATTCCCGGCCAGCACTGGGTTCTTCAGATCTCAGCTGATGTTACTGCTCCTGAGACAGAAGGGGTTGCTGAGACATCCCGTTCTTTATTTTCTAAAGGATCTCAGGCCACGGTTGAGAGCCGCATCGCCGCAAATATGCTTTTGGTCTTCGAGAACGCCAGTGAGATGAACATCTGGATAGCCCTGGTGCGGCGCGAAATTGAGAAAATCAAGTCCAAAAAGCCCAAGTTTGGAAAAATAGGCGAGTCAACTTCCAATGTCAGAGAAAAGCCCAGTCAAAGAACCTTGATTGCGCGTGACTTGTCGCAAAAACCACTTCACACGCCAGATGCGCAACAAACCGACAACGACACTACCATCGCAGTCGCCGATTTTGATACCATGCAAGAACACTGTATGGACGATAATTCTACCACGAACAGCTTCGTGTCGCATGAAGGCCGGCAACTCGAGAGCCTACGAGAAAGCGCAACTCGCCTTTCGCTTATGTCGTCTGGTCAGCGCACGATGATCACATCAGCGACTTCATCGCCGTCGACGTCGCCGACCATTGATAGCTTCTCGCGCAACTCAGACGAAAACCCTTACCCGCATGATAACGAATTCTCATCTGTCAAAAGCAGACCAAATGCAGCAGTCATTGCCCATCGAAGAGCTTCGATGCAGCCTGGTGGTATTTTCACTTTGGAAGGGGACACTACTAGTCACCTACAGGAGCACCCTGCATCGGCATCGCATAGCCGCACTAGCACACTGAGCCAAGATTTTCTTAATATGACGCCTAACTTCAGCGTGCCCACCTCGTCAAGTCGACGCTACTCTCATTCGCGATCGTCTTCATCAGATGTTAGTATTCCTCCTTCGCCGCCACAAACAAAAATTATCTTGCCTCAGCGCCCGCCCAGAGGCAAGCCACCAACATCCTTGAAAACCTCTCGACCCTTATCAATGGTTGCTGATCACCCATCTCCCCAACCCGTACTAGCGCCTCGACCGTCAACCTCTAAGGGCAAAGCAGAGTCACAGTTAGAGCAGGGCCAAGTTGATATACCTGCTGTAAGGACGCAACCATCACGACCAGCACCTTCGTCAGATAAGATTCCTCTTCGACGATCAAGTTTGTTGAGTACGAATAACTCCACTGCCGCATACAAAAGCCTTCATCGTTTCTCCAGCATCGGTGCAGTGCAAAGGCATGGGCAACCCCTGATTAGCGACACCGAACACCGATCAGAGGATACGGATCACGTATCACAACAGCTTTCTGGCGCGCCAGTCTTGACATGGAATGACCAGAAGAGGAGCCGCAGAGTTTCCATGGACCCGTTCGACAAGATGTCTAATCGACCTGTTGGCCATTCCAGGGCCAGTCGCCGGGTTAGCATGCGCCCCTGTGCAACGGACCGAGCACACAGGCGGCAGCACTCCGCCGATGGCGTACGATCCTCTGGTGCTTCATCAAGTGTGCCACCGCCGATCCTTGCTCCTCCACCGACAGCGCCTCTCCCGCCCATTCCCCTCACCGCAAGCAAATCAAGTTCGAGGGCTAGTATAGTGCTTCCTATGGCATTGCACAATCGTCGAAGCGTGGGCCAAACCTCCTCTGATGGTCCTCCACTTATACCCCCTCCCACTCGATCACTACCACCTATCCCCCAAAAACAAACGTCGTTCTAGACAAATTTTCTATAGAGCCCTTTGAAGGGCTTCCAGATGCAGCCCTCTCATGTCCAGCAGCTTACTCTGCAACTTTTGCTACATTAGCGTGTTTCTCTTTGTTTATTGACTATATTTGTTTATTTTCTTTTGTATCCCGGCGCTTGGATGGTGATGACGTGCAATTACAACCCATTGTCTGGCATTTCATGTGTTTTTAGTCTGGGTGAATGTGGTGTTAACAGGATCTTTTGATGGGATACAACAGTGGCAGAAGGAATGGGCTTCAGGATTGGTCGATAACGATTTGATTTAGAATATGTACTCAAAAGAAAGCCGTACTCAGAAACGATAGTTGAGACGATTGAAAAAGAAACTCCTTTCTGAACAAAAAGACGCATCTAATTCTGGGAAATATGCTTGCCATTACCAACGGAGAAGCTTTTGGTAAACGGACTGCTGTGCATTTTTCTTCACACCGGCAGCATTGGTACCTGTAATGACATACAGCTCCCCCGATGAGTCACTTGTCATGAATAGTCTTCCTTTGCCGTCTAGAGCAAGACCAACAGGACGGAAGCATGAGCCAGGGCAGTTGGCGTTGTCGTCATTCCACATAAGAGTCTCTTCTGCATCTTGAGCAGATGGCAAAGAGGTAGGCTCGCCATTCAAAAATGAGACACGGCTGAGACGATAACCGTTAGGTGGTTGGCGGTTCCTGAGGAAGTTAGTTTAATAATTGATGGCAACACCGTGTTCCTGCTTTCACTCACCAGCTGCCGTGGAAAGCAATCAGGGCTGCAGACCCATCTTGTAAAAACTTGATGTCCAGCGGGGCCAGGTGGGATCCAAAGGTAATCCTAGGAGCCTTTCTCTCGTCGCGACACTGCTCGTCAGTAGTCCCATTCATGTGATCTCCAGTCATTTGTAGACCGGTCTTAGCACCACCAGGGTAATCCTCCACGACGGATGCATCGTAGATAGACACGCAAGTTGGATAACCGTAATTGTGCCCATAGGTCTCGCTGTCCGTCTCGTTGGGTCGGCCGTGAAAGTTGAGCTCTTCACCTGGGTTGGTATTGTGAATGTCATCGCCTTTGCGCTGCATGTTGTCGAGTGAGTTTTCGACAGACCACTGCAATGACATAATCAGTGTTTGGCTTTTTTTTATGTGAGGATACGTTTAGGCCCGTAAAGGAACGTCTTACAATATTACCCGTCTCAGGATCATCAGCAACGCCAACACTGTTACGAAGGCCCCAGCCAAGAACGTCACCAGCTGTATAGTCCACTGGGGATTCTTTTGAAAGGAGATCAGCAATTTTGAAGATACGCAATTGACTGCGACCAGACTTGATGTCCAAGGTGCCTTCGTCTACATTGCCGTCTGAGCCGCGAGAAACAAGAAGTAGATCGGGATTGTGGCGTGGTACGAGCAGAGTTCTTGTTGAGTGTCCTGTCTGGTCCATGCCGGTGATGATATTCTTAGCTGGACCGACAGTGCCCGTGGAAGCGTCATAACTGTAAGCGTAGACATCTGTAGAAGACGAGGCGAAGAGGGTTTTGCCGTCCTGTGTAAGTGCGATGCCATGGTTCAGCTTAGGAGAGGTTAGCCAGAGTTTAAGACGCCTATAATATGGGAGAAGGTTACAGTAGCATCGGATACAATCTGTGAAGAAGACTCGACACAGACGTCCAGACCTTCGGCGTTGTTGAGCACAATTCTGGAGATACCCTTTTTACCAGACTCGACGACAAGCAAGTTTCCCTCAGAGTCGAGAGTCACACCTCGAGGTTGATTAAGTCCATTTACAAGGATTTTGTAGTCTACCCCATCTGCAGTGACGGGATGAGAGGGAGGCGAAGGACCAGGGCACTGTGGTGCGTTTGCAGATACCTGATAGGAGGCCAGAAGGGTCAGGGACAATGCAAGCAATGAACGTGCCATCTTGAGAAGTTGGCAATATGTAACAGGGAGAAGGACCGGAGAAATAAAATGAGCAGAAGGGGACTCTTCTACTAAAAGCTTTATCAGAAGCCAGATTAATCAAGTGGGCAGGGGCATCAAAGTGACGACACCAACCTGGGGTTTCATGCGGAGCAATAGCAAACAAGAAGGCCGAATGGTAGCATCGAGACTAGGCCAGAAGAAGCAAGAGAGTGAGCCAAGACATATATTCCGGGATGGATATATTTAAGGTTGTAACCCTGGGATGGAACATGGGGCTACACCCATGTCATATTTCCTGATGGAACATGAGGCAAGTGAGTAACGGAATGTTTGACGCCTCCTCTGTCATGGGAGACTTAGTGCTCCTCCCTTCCAGCTCTTAGTAAGTTTGGATTTATTTCAGCATCAAGGATAGTTGTGAATATGTCGAACTTGGATTATGGATCAGATGGAAGGATGGATAGATGCAACCGCTGAGGACGAGGACTCACTTTTGACTTTGGGAAAAACAATCAAGGACAGGGGACGGCTATTTGGCCGAAACTGTCCCTCTGGTTGGGGCTCTGTAGCGCTGCTAATAATATGCAGCAATCTTTATTAGAGCTGCAACAGCAAAGGTCTTGGCTGCGCCAGACTTGGTGCTTACTCCCGTGCTGGAGTCCATTCCAGTCGCAAACAAGTGGCGTCACCTGCACTCCACCTCACATAGGCTGCAGCAGTCCTACGATCTCCTAGTGCTGCAAAAATAATATCCCGCTTATTCAACAGATGGTTTGCGCTGATTGAAGGGGATGTAACAGTAAGTAGTGACCCCCAACGGTCTATTTTATCCACGATCAAGAAGGTAGTGATCTGTCAGTAAGACTGGGTGATGAGCATATGTGGTCGCCTGTATAGTACATAGTATAGCTGGAGGCAGTGTCACCTTCTCAAAGAGGAAGTACGCTTACACTGTTTGGTGATGTTGTGGCATGTCCGTTGAGCTGCAGTTAAACAGAGGAACTATCTAGACTCACACCAGCCGTGCTTCTGACTTATATATATATATATATATATATATAATATTCAGTCTGTCGATTAATTTGTTGGTGTTCGTTGCTGTGCTGCGCAAATGGCGCCGCTGTCGTTATTTTGTCAACTAATGAAGGATGGACATGGTTCTGGGTATGACATAAACTAGAAGATCAAACTCTAATGAGACGCTTGACATCTTTGCCTATTCTACTCTGCACCGTACCTAGGTAGACTTTACTTTCTCACAGGAGGCTAATGTAGGTGCTTCCTCTTGTGCGACCGTGATGAACCTGTTAAGTTTACTGTGAGTGGCTGGGGCGATTAATGGTGTGGCTGGGAGTCACGGTAGCGCGGCGCAGCGCCACTAAACTGCGCCTCAGGTCGCTCCGTCTACTGGCTACGGCCCCGCCAATGCCGCAAGGCACCATTGTCTCACAGCCATCTCAAGTCCCTCTCTTTCCTTTGTTTCGCCCGCCAAAACCATCTTTCGCAATCATCATTTTTCTCTCCTAAATCGCCCAATTACGCTCATTTCTTTCCCAGCGATACGCGCAATCATTCTCATCCAAGTTGTTCAATTGCATCATAAGCAATCCTCAACCTAGCCGCCACCATCCGCTTTGCGCCGACTACCATCATGACGTGTTGATCGCAGCATACACTCTTCAACATTCGCTCCTCTATCCCCCAGGCGTCCTGTGTCCCATCGCAAACGATTTTATAAACATTACTCATATATTATGATACCATATGCGCATATTTGAACAACCAGCGCATATATTTCCCGACAAAGACGTATTTTACGCAGCGATTGCGGCATCCTACGCCGCAGCCACATACATACACGAGTAGTTTCTCACCATTCGCAATACCGATTCAAAATGCCTGCCATTCCACCCACACAACTCCTCAAGGATCACATGCCTCTCTTGACAACCTTCTTTACGCGCCCACCGTCGCTGCAAATACGTGCTGACAATAACAAGGATGGCTACGTCGTCATCCCCACCACGTACGGATCCCAGCACTCCTCCCCGCAACCTGGTGTCGTTGCGGGCATCGTCCTTGGATCCGTAGGCGGCTTCCTCCTTCTTCTTGCGCTCCTCTACTCTTGCCTGGGCTGGGCCCCAGTCGCAATCCCCAGCTCCGACAGTACCGACGTCTCACGCAGCGTTCTGAGTTTCCACACGCGCAAGAAGCGTCGCACAGTGCCTGCGCGCGCTACCGAAATGTACGAAGTACGCACCCACCAACACGTCGACGTAGATGATCGTCGTCATAGCTCCAGAGCGCCACCAATCATCATCCCAGCTGGACCAAGCAGAACAACATCTAATGCGCGACCACCACCCCGAGTAGTGCGCGAGTCGGACTCTGACGACGAAGTGGTTGTCATTGAAGACAACACACCACCAAGGAGAAAGAGCCGCAGACAAAGTAGCACCAGATACAGTGATGACCGAACATACCGAACATCAGAGCGGGACACACGGCGAGATAGCAGACGATACAGCCGTGACCGATAGTCACTTTGCCAGTTGCCAAGTTTTCGCGATTTTTTCAACTTTACTTCTTAATTGCACAGATCGTGTTGGGGCCTGTTATTTAGTCTCTGCTTCTACGTTATGCTATTGGATGGAGGCGCAAATCGGAATATATTTTATGGAAGAAATGCCAAATGGGCTAAATGACTGACGAGTATTAAACGGTTACATCCACGGGACGGATGGATGGATACTTTTTCTTCTAAAATTTGCAATATGAGCTTTTGTTTTTCATAGTAATATGCTTGCTTGCATACAAGCAATCAAACCTAGTCATAGTGTACAAGACATACTTCATTAATGTTCCAAATAGATACATGAAATCCTTTTCCCGCATAACCTAAAACGTGGGGGGTATATATCATAAGCCCAAAATACACGCCATATCCAATATTTTCTTTAATATAAACTCATTTTCTCGCAGCTTCTCAACCTTCTTTTACAGAACCGAGTCACCTCCATCTTGTCACCCGCTGTTGCCCCCGGCTCCGCCGCCCCCGGCTGCCCCAGATCCTCCAAAGAAGAATGTATCAAAGGGGTGCACCTGCTGGTTGTCGCTGTAGTCTCCATGGACACCTTCCCAGTTGATGCCAAAGCCAAAGTCCATCTGCGTGGGCTCCATATTATTAAATTCGCCGTTGGTGCTACCCTCAAGCGTACTTAAGAAGTCTAGCGTTTGACTGTCTGGATAGTCCATGCCGGCGCTAGGGGGTCCGAATGATTGGAAGGGGAAAGCAGAATCAGCTGCAGCAGACTGGCCTGATACTGGCCCTGGTACTGGAGGCGAGGATATTGAGTTGCGTCCCACGCTTTCTTCTTGTTTCACGCTGCCGTCGATATGTGTCGTATCAGCGTGAGATCTCGTATCGGACATGATGGCGTCGGCGTCGGACATGTTGGAGCGAGTGACGGGCGGAGTTGCCTGAGATGATGAAAGTTCGCCTGCAACTGACATACCCGGAGACGAGAGATTGTCTGATATCGAGAAGTCGAACGGGAATGATTGTTGCTCGGAGAGGTTGTGGCGATGTCTCGTGGGAAATGCCAAGATGGTGGCATCAGGCCGTTGGGTCGTTATCCATGTCGTTGTTTCCCGCCTCTGGCGCTGAGTAGGGGTTGATGAAGAGTTGTTTGTAGCCACTGCAGTTCCAAATCCGCCATTTTGATTTACCATTTTGATAGTAGCCTTTGCTGTGCGGTCAAATGCATCTCTGCAGGTTTCTGCTGGCGGACATTTGTCTATCATGTCAGTGAAGACGGACTTGGCACCAAGAACCGTGAAATCCACATCGTTGATCATCTTGAGCCGAGTTAGCGCGGTTAATTATTTACCAGTTTTGTGCTACTTACCAGCTTGCTTCGCACGAGCGGCGAATGCCATATGGCATACAGATATGAGATTCCAGCTGTGAATAAATGATGTGTAGATAGATATGTGTGGCTGACAAGAGCGGAGCGATGGAGTGATCGATAGATTCGTAAGATTTTGCGACCAGCCTCTGCAACCTTCACATAAACCCTATCTTCGTCCTCTCGCATCTCGGCCATGTGAGTTGTGGGACTGTTCACTTCGTCCGAGGTAGTGTATTCGCCTTCAAACATTGCGGGCACGCTAAGACTCTGTCTGTAGAGCATCAAAATGGCTTGCCAATAGTTCAGCTCGAGAAATTCAAGGTCAAAATCGACTCCAGTTTGCTCCTTCGAAGGAGCTGACTCTTTCCAGTGAAGCAGTCTTCTATCGATGTCGTCGCGCCAGGACCTGAAAGAGTCGTATCGAATTAAATAAGGCGATGGCAAATGCTTGTGCATTTCAGGATAAATCAGTCCCTGACTTGCTTGTCGGACCATCTCTGCCTGGTTATATTGCAAGACTTGCAAGATCTCAGATTGAAGCAACCGTAAGCGGAAGTAGTGATGTGCTACGTGTTTGTAGCTGGTTTGGCTAACTCCGTTTTGAGGATCAACGAACCCAGACGTCGTAATAAACGAGTCATCCAGTAAGGACGGCAGTTCAGTCGTGATAACTTGGTCACTGATACCGCATGGTCGCCCAACACACATGCTGACAAGACGATCGATGGAGTATGTGCACCACCACAGTCTTCGCTTCAGATCTCGATACCACATTCGCTTTCCACGGTCCGGTTCCTGCCTTTCCTCGCCAGGTGGAGGGTCTGGCAAAGCACTTTCCACCTCCAACCCGTCCTCATGGTGTAATCCTAAATCAACAGCCAATCGCATTGCAACGCCCGTAATGTACCTACAACGTGTCAGCATACAGACGCATGCATCATTGAATTTCCTCAAACCTACCACAGTCCAGGGGGCACTGGACGTAAAAGTGCAAAGTTGGCTAGCAAGAGAACAGCTTGCAACACCTCTAGATAACCCCCGCTTTGGCTAAGACACGCTTCCAAGTGCACAATGGCACTTGCATGGTATTGCTCAGGCTTGGGTTGCTGTGCCTTAGTGCTATGAGCGTCTGGAGTCGAGGTGGTCGTTTTGGCATTGTCTTCGACAATGACGCCTTTGCCAATGGCGAATACCATGTTGAGCATGTACAGCTCCCGTGCTGTCAAAGACTCGGGCGAGTCCTTGTACGCACGTTGGAACATACTCATGAACTCTGGGCGATGTAAAATTGGGATCTGGGGGTTGGCATGCTCAAAATATAAGTCGACAAGGGTAAGGCCAAAAGATTTATCAGGAAAAGGGGCTCGCTGTATCGTCGGTTTAGTATGGAGGCCGAAGAAAGAATCTCGCATCGAAGTACCGGCGGCATTTGTATTGTGCTCTGGCGCTGGGTTGGGGTCAGAGGACGAGTGTTGAATTGCTGCCCAGACAACCCTTGCGAACGACACTCCAGAAGTAGAGGCAAGCGACCTTGGTTTTGCAGCCAGATTAAGCATAGCTGGACTACGGTCATCCTTCTTTCCTTTGAGTGGCCCCAGTGCGGCATTGGAGGCCAATGTCATATTGTGAGTGCCAGCGTCCGAAGCTGTCGGAATGCCTGTGTCGGTAGCAGACGCAACACGCTGCCCATCTGCCCTTGCGCGAGAGGAGAGTTGGAGAAACTGAGCTGGAGGATAGGAAATGTTATTGGCAGAAAGGATTTCCTCCAATTTCTGAACGCGGGTCTCGAGGTAGAAAACATAACTTCGAGGAATGTTCTTCTTAGTGATTGGGTCAAATCCCATACAGTCGACATTTGCCTTTGTACAACTGGCGCAGCTCGGCAAGTTCTGGTCGCATCGGTTTTTGCGAAGTCGACAGCGATTGCAAGCGCTCACATTTCGAAACATGGGGCTCTGACCCGGCGTGACTTTGGCATCTCCGGCCGCAGCAGTGCCATTGCTGGTGTTATCAGGAGAACCAGCTTGATCCTTTGCAGCTGAAACCTCATTTTCGGGAGACTGACGCTGTCGCTTGTGGTTTGGCTGGACTGCAGAAGCCGATTGACCTCGTGTGGGCATGTTGCAGAGCTGAGAAGAGGTATTCGATACTCCGAGGGTAGATGTCTCTTCGAAGCCGCCAGCGACAGAGCGAATCTGTAAACTTGAGTAAGGCAGCAGGCGACGAACTTGCTAGGGAACTGTTGTGAAGCAAGGTTCAAGTCTTACAGAGGGCTTCCACACGCAAATAAAAAATGCGCACAGTTCTGCTGTCTATCTTGCCTTAGATCAGCTCGAGAACGGGCGCCAAACGACTGCTCATTATCTAGCAGAAGATAGGCTTCGCCAACGACGAGGATATGTTGGTGAGACAGTTTCCACTAGTTCTCAAAGCCGTCTTGTATCTGCAAAAACAGCGCAACGCTTGGATTGAGACGGACTTGGGGAGCGACCAAGTATAGGTTTGCCTGGAATTGCGACGCCGACGTTTGGCAAGCCTGTCGTAAGAGCAAATGAGCTTCGGCGATGCGGCGCTCGGTGCTACGTTGAGTTGTGGGGATGGACCAGGTATTCCAATGACAGCGAAGGCGACACTGCAATTATGTGACGTATTTCAGAGGGAGCCGAGATGAACAGAGCTTCTTTTTCTGCTTGGGAATTAACGGATTGCAAGACAGACAACAAGGGATTGGATCAAAGAAGATGGGGAAAAAGGGTCATACAATTCGCGGCTGGCGCTTGGGAGGAAAAACCGCAATTCTGCTCGGGGTACTGAAGAAAAAGAGCGGAGCTGGTCGGAACCTGAAGAACAGCAATAGTGGGCTTCTTCCCCGCATGGCTGCATGTCTGCGCCGGTTTCATACCCCCTGGAAGCCTGTAGGTGGCCCTGTACATTGAGTGAGTATGTGTGCGGTGGTCTGCCCACACCCAGCTAGCGCTGGGAGCTGGGCGGGAAGAATATGGCAGGGCAGCTTTCAACGATTAACCCCGTCATCCTCCCCCCCCCAGTTTAGCCACCACCGTTTCCCCAAACTGGGTCTTCTCCTCCTGCGCCAGTCAACTAGGGGACCCTCTCTCGGGGGGCAATTGGCGTCGTCCAGTTGGCCGCAAGGGAAGCTACGGAGCGTCGCTCGCCCACAATATGGCCTGGCACGGCCCAAGTCAGGCCCCGCGGCATCCGATAGCGCCCAGTGCGAGCTCCAAAATCCCTGCCTTTAGCTGCCTCTTGCTTATTTCTATCGAGTAACAAGTGTGAGTT
Organism: Simplicillium aogashimaense; assembly: GCA_028455935.1. Lineage (NCBI taxonomy): Eukaryota > Fungi > Ascomycota > Sordariomycetes > Hypocreales > Cordycipitaceae > Simplicillium > Simplicillium aogashimaense. Next base: position 3,130,578 of record CM052007.1, on the reverse strand, counting down.
GCAATCGAGTAATGATATCATGACAGAGGGATGGGATTGGTTAGAACCAATTTAGTGGCGGCGCTGTAACCGCATACCTCAACGGTGATCACTTGTTGCCTTTTATTAATGTAGATAGGAGATGGAGCGAGCAAATACCGTTATCGCTCATCTTCAAAGGCTCAGACTGGGAGTCATGCTCTTATCAAATAAAACGAGATAGAGCCATGCATCGTTCCTGATAATGCGCGAGTAAACCGAAACTAGCCAACATCGCCGTGCGCTCGATAACAGCAGGCCAATACCGTAGCTGATTGATGAGCCAATTTATTTAATGCAGGAATCCATGGCCATGTGCACGAGACGATCGGCAATCTTGCTCCTGTTCTAGCAAGCAGAAAGCATGATCCACCAAATTATTCCTCTCCCGCCTGCACTGCACATACAAAACACAGGCGTGGATTGCGACGGCTGTCTGTCCTGCCGAGTCCACTGCTCCGTTCATCGGAAAGCCCTCACTCCTACGCGTGCCGCCCTTCTTCCCAGGGGACGACTTCTCCAGGTGTCGACATGTTTGAAAGCCAAAAATCTTCTAATTGCCAAACCTTCTGTTCTTGGGTTGTTCCAAGGGGCCTGCAATTTGCAGAAATCCTGTCGCATGTTGTCGCATCAGTGTCCTTTCCTATTCAGGCAGCAGATCGCGTTGTGCAGCGGTCTGCACCAAATCAGATCTTCCAAATTGGGGACAAGCAGATCATGCGAAAATTCCCCAGGGGGGTCTTGTTGCATTACTCTCTATGGAACCGATCTGACTTTGCAGAAACTCAGATGGGCTTTCAACCTTGATGGACATATAGGTGGCTTCACCACACTTCGACACAATGTCAAATGTAAAGTTCTGTTTTATTTTTGTGCAATTCAATCTGAATTCGACTATATTTGGAATTTTGTAACTGGCTTTGGTTTCTAGAATCATCTCCCATGATTCTTGACTGAACGTAATAATCCTTGTCTCAAGCCACACGAGACGCAAGAAGCAAAGTATATCCTCGTGTATTGAACTTGTATGTTGTTTTCGATAAAAATAGATTTAGTCTCTCGAAGGACCACATAAATTGAACGAATAACCTAGCAAGCCGCGTAGGATACAACAAGACCAGATTGCTAGTTAACTTCAACGACATTCTATTGGATACTTTCTACGCGGGCCTTGCTTTACGCTTGATTCACGACACATGGCGCATTGCAGAGTTTGATGGAATGTCTGCGAAATTTATTGACTTCCTTGCAAAAGTTTGTGTACTGGAAGAACGACAGCCGATATCACCGTCCTCCACCCATTCTGATCTGAATTGAACGGGCCACTCTTGTATCGTTTGCAAGATGCCATCGCAAACACCAAAGGACAACATTGCTAATGCCATCTTTGTATGAGTCGACAAATCGGCTTGCCAATTGCTTTAGTTACTTCAAACTTAATTCGAAGCTTCACACAAACATCCACGAAATAGCCTCCAACTACGTAATTGTGCTAAGTTTGACCCCCTAGATGGTTTCAACTTAACTCAAATCCTCTACAACTCAGTATCCAGACAAACCTACATTTGCAAAACGATACAAAGTGACTTATGGATGAATGTATATATATATAGGTTCTCCCCTCCGACCTTCAGCGCCCCTTTTCTTTTTTTCTTTTCTCTTTTTCTTTTCTCACACATCCAATTATTTTTGATCTTGCTCAATCCTGCTGGCTCAAGTCTGGAATGCTTGCTTCTTTGCATACATCTCTTGCTGCTACCAGTAGAAGACACATAAAATAACCACAAGAGACAGACACACTCGTGCCTGAGGCGGCTTAACTGGTTCTGTCTTGATCTGTTCAGACATTTGTTACCGCCCACGCTTCTTTCTCAGTCTTTAAACGTCCAACTAAACATCTGAACACGCTGCTGTTGCATCCTCTGCACACAGACTTGTTGTAGTCGGCCAGCTTTCTCAAGCAGCCCTCTCGACACCAACCAGAACACAATCCACGAAACAAGCAACTGCTTTCAGTGGCTTGTCTACAACGTGGAAGGAGAATAACCTGACACCTTGCTATCCTAATAACAAGTGGCAACCGAAACAAATCCAAACAAAACAATCGGTCTCTCTACATTCTTAAAAGTCATCTCGGGGACCACCCTCTCTTGTACTGCCCCCTGCTTTCTCAACAAGCCTCCGACCAGAAAAATCCTCTTAAAAGTCCTCTGTAAAAGCTTCCTCCTTAAATTCCGTGTATAACATTCTTGGTCAATCGTCTTAAACCTCTCTTAAAAGCTTTACAACAAAAGGCATACATATTTGACTACTAGGAGTGCAAGCAAGAAAGGCAAGATGGGTTGCTTCACTTCCAAGCCCAAGTACAATGATGGTGTCCCCCGCCTCAACGCAAGACCGTACAAGACGATGTCAGAAACGCAAGTTCGTTTTGCAGACGATCTTGTCACTGAAATCGAGCCTGTCAAGTTTAACCACAACTCCACCCGGCGCCGTCATGGCACCGTTTCTGCCAGACGCCGAAAGTCAAGTTCTGACGACTTCATCGGCGTCACTCAGCATAAAATTGCTGGCAGGCCGACTCTGCCGTACCTGAGCTACGCAGCCTATTAAATACTGCCGCCAAACATGTCAGGCGGCAAGGAGATCCGAGATCTATAAAACAAGAAAGAAACAAACCTGGAAGCCTCTGTCTTCCATGCCTGTGCAATAAACCTGTAAGGAAAAAAGCGAGTGGCAATCTGACAAGTCGCTCTCGCTTGTGTCAGATAATTGGTCGTTCAAAGTCATCAAGAACGTGTCTGTTTGAAAAGAACAAGAAATGTGTCCCTGGGCAACGTCATGCTATTATCATCCCTCTTGTTCATCCCTCGTCATACAATCTTCTACAAAAACGTTCTCTCCCTCCCTCTCTTTCCCTCACACAGCACACAGGCATATATTCTTCAGTATATATATCCTCAGTACAAACAACTCTCAAAATTCAGCAAGAGCTTCAGGTCAATTGGGTTACAAAGCTGGCTTGATGGTCATAGCATACGGTACTGTTCAAGTTGTGTTCGGGGGCGGGCATACACATGGGGTTTTGGATGCTTAAGTGAAAGGGATCTTTCATATGTTCAATATCAAATCATGTTAAAACCAAACCCCTTGCCTCTAGCGGCACCTAGCTCGACATGTTTGATGCTACCGCCTCACAAATGCGGTGTAGCTCTCGTCTGCATTGGACATGATTCTGTAAAACTTTATGGCACATGAAGAATGCCACAGTAGGAGCCATTGATACCTCTCCATTTACCCTAGGGGCTTCGGGCAGCTCTGACTCTTACATGCAGAGCTATTCAATTTTAGCTTGGTGTTGCGTGTACAAACACATGTAGATGTGACAAGTCCAATCAATACGCACGAGAGCACTACGGCACGGGCAATGAAGTAAAATGAAAAGCAATTTAAATTTGCAGAGGGTATCCTTCGGGCTTGGGCCCGTTACCTAATCTTTCCGTGTCCTATATCCAATCCCATTGTGCTCCAAATGTATCCATGTCGAAGCCTCTATATATTGTTGCCAAACCCAAAACGCCCAGTAGTATCGCTAATGTGTAACAAGTGTGAGGAAAAAAAAAAAAAGGCTCAATCAAAACCCAATAGCGTTTCCAATGCATAAAAAAAATGTTTCAAAAGAAAAGACAAGCGCAAGGATGCACATCTGTCTAGGCAGACTCGTCGTCTGAGTATCCATCCAAAAGCGCGTCGTCATAATCAAAGTTATCTTCGTATTGCGTCGCTGGTGGTGGCCCAGATTCAGAGATCTGAGTGCTGATGAACGCGCCAACAATGGTCATCAATCCACTGAACCACCAGACTAGCACCGAGTATCCTGACTTGTTTCCAAAAGTGAACAAATATCCTGACAGAACTGGGCCAAGAGCCCTCGACAAACTAGCGGTTGATGCGGCCACTCCATTTATAGATCCAAGAACATCCTTCGACGGTGCGGAATTCGCCAGCAGAATGGCGTTGTTGGGGTACGCCATGGTGGAATACGTGCATTTCCAAGCCGCCAGAACATAGATAGCGGGCAATGCAAGCTCTTTGGGGAGCAAAACGACGTATGGTGTAACTAGGTACAAAGCGAAATACGATGATGACAAGATGCGGAAGAGGCGCAGTGATCCTAGTCGACGGGTGACGGGTGCAACGACGACGTAGTTTGAAAAGAGCGAGTATAGACCCTGAAAAGCCATGAGGACGCCAATTACCTCCTGTGGATATTGAAGCGGACCGGTAAACTTGATCGGGTTGCTTACACTCTTGCCCTTGTTTTCATTATCGTTGCCAAGGAAGAGAGGGAGCAGTGAGTCATAGGTCATGGTGTGACTACTAGTTGTTAGCTACGATGGTTCACTGAATGGGTAGGATCTACAGGGAATGCGACTTACAAGGCGAGAATACCGTAGCAGATAATGTTCAAGATAACTGACTTGGTGAAGACTCTAGGCTTCATAGGTGCTTGAAGTTCCACCTCGGTAGAACGAGCGACATCGTCAGCTGGGTTTCGTGGAGAAAGTTTTGGTGAATTTTCTTGGCTGCGGTAGACTGGAAGAGGCTCATCGGCATCCGCGAAAACGTCGACGCGGTTGGGAGCAGTCGTGCCGTCGTAGCACTCCCACTCCTCGCCACCAAGGAGGCTCTGCTTCTCGGGGTTGCGGCCATGGCATGTTTGGGTCTTGTAAAATATGGCAGCGAGGCGGTCGCCGAGCTCACGGCCCCTGTCTCGTTGAAGCTTCTTCGCTGGGTGTGTTTCGTCCAGGAACAGGATACCGACAACGAGGCCAATGAAGACGACAGCGGCACTGACAAGGTTGGGGAGCAGCACAGGGTAAGACTGCCACATAGAACCAGGCTGGAAAATACCAGAAAGGTATCTGTTGAGGTACGGGAATGCGAATGCACCGCCCATCATAGGTCCAACAATCGATCTGTCCACGAATTAGATTGTGCGCTACCGGTTCGCTGAAACATATAGTGCACTTACCCAATGCACCAAACCATCGGCATAATAGTGTAAGCTCGAGCTATAGCAAAGTTAGCTAATTGAAGAACACTCTTGGTCTACTGCGTAGCAACGTACGTTGATGTTCTTTTACCGTAACTAGCTCTGCCACAGTGGTTTGTAGTACACCGATGTTCCTGTTTCAAACATTGTCAATATTGTAGACCTGCATCTACGACTGCTCAGAACATACCCGTTCAGCAAGCCACCGAGCGCTCGCGCAAATAAAGCAACATAGTAGTTTGGGGCGAGTCCGAACATCAGAACACTCAAGGCTGTACCGGCCATTCCACAGAGAAGTACTGGCTTGCGACCAATGCGGTCACTCAATCTGCCCCAGAGAAATCCAGTGGAGAATTCGGCGAGCGTGAAAGCAGAGGTAATAAATCCGGCGTAAATAGCCACTTCATTGACGGGAACAATGTTGAAGCTCTTGACCATCTCGCCAATATAAGGGAAAATGGACATGAAGGCGATTGGCTCGCATATCCTGCAGCATGCTGCGAACCCACGTCAGCATGCATAATCTAAAATGGCAACCTTAAAAGGCAGTCATAAACACCAAGGGGCCTTACCTAAAATGAGCATTTGCTGCATGGGAAATGGGGGGACGTCATTTCTACGTTTTTGCGAACGGCTAGTTCTAGTCGTGCCGACTGACGTGCTTCTCCTCATTGTCATATCGGGGTGTGGTGTAAACGGACAGTGAGGCGGGTTGGCAGTCAGCTCTTGTGTGGTGGCTTAGGTGTTGTAGCCCGTGGTGCATAGAAAGTTGCGCCGTCGACGAGCAGAGTTGTCGCAGCTAAATCAAGTCGAAAATGCAAACTGGTTTCCGGATATCTGAACGAGCACCTCGGGTTCACTAAAACAAAATATTTTCTAGTAGACGGTGCGGGGAGTAATTCAAGAGAGCGGCGGTGAAGTCGTGTAAGGTGTGTGACGGACCAAAGTCCCAGTAACACGCAATTGGGTGTCAACAACAAAGGTTGTCTAAATTAACAAGGTTTGACAACAGATAGCAAGCTTCAATAGCAAGCTTGAGTGTATCGTTTGTGCAAAGAAGAGAAAATGCGAAAGGAAGTTCTAGTCGGGGCACCAGGGAACGGCCATGAGAATGGGGGTGGATACATATATAAAGAAGACTGAAGGCAAATGACGACTTGTCTATGGTACGAGTTTTACCAGGGCCTTTTCTTTTGGGTGCGCGGGGCGTGTTCGGCACTGGGCAAACTTTACCAGCAGCTTGGCCGATGCTGGTACCAAGATTAGCACGGGCGGAGGCATGAGCCCAACACAATCCAGTAGCCTTCTAAAACGAAAGAAGCAACGGGCTGATCTCTTTGGCTCCAGCGGCGTTCCCAATGACTAGGATGGAACAAGACCGGGAGGTCAGGGGCAGTGACCCGGAGCCAGAGGGAAAAAAGGCAAACCAGACCCCCCAGTATTCTGGGTCGCTTGTCATGGCCCGGTCTCCCCGCCTCTACGACTCAGGAGTACCAAGCACCTCAGCTCTACTAGGTACTGACGAGGTACCTCTGAGGCTAGAGCCCCTCCAAGGACCAGGACCACCATCATGGGTTCGCCTGGGATGGGCGGTGACAGGGCACAGCGGGGCAAACGGTCCACTGGCAAGGGTAATGGTTCCAACTTGGTGGTTGACGATTAATTACCCACCCAGCAGCCTGGAAAGGGGTGCGAACAGGGGTGTGCACTGCTGTTCTGCCCCGTAACTAATAGCACCCAAAGCCCTTAGCTTGACTCCGTGTCCAATGCATTACCCAAGGCATTGGGTCACTAAGAATACCGGTGCGAACCAAGCAAGGAACCCCTGCGAGAAACATCGTTGGGCTGGCTAGGTTGAAAATAAGATTCTTCGACGAGCGGTGGCTGTCCTAAGCGGTCAGTGATATCGCATGCGTCGGTGAGGAGCTCATGTGAGCAGCCTTGTCGTGGCTGCATTTCATATTTCCATATATGGCGACCGGTGTTGAATGATGCTTAAGGTCGGACCGTCTTCAACGCGGGATGCTTGTTCATGCAGCACGCAGGTAGATGACAGCGGGACAGCAGGGCTGCGCTGTCTCATTTGGGGGCCTTTTGCCAGCAAGGCTGCGCGCCAAGGGCCTGATTTGACATCCGTAGTGCAAAAAGTGAACAAAAGAGGTTGCACAGCCCATAACTCCTGTTCTTCTTACGCCTATTAACACGAGCCCTTGGCCTGCCTGCTGAACATGCTTCGGTGACTCGCTTGCTGATACGAGGGGTGCTATGGCAAGGCGCGTTTGCCGCCGCTGGAAATATCAGGTACGTACCGCAAAAAGAAAGAGTCGCCAACGCCAGAAGCGTGCTGGACTTTACATTCACGGTGGTTCTTAATTATTCCTTTGCCGTGAATGATAAGGCTCGACTCTTTCATGTCATGACAGAGCCTGGCCAGTGGTGAGGCTCTGGCTGTTCAACTCATGGTCCACTTAGGCGGCGGAGTGTCGGCTCGTTTGTGCCGCGCAAGACAATTCAAACAGCTGCGAAGCAATGATGCGCTTTGACAAATTCCGTCACAGTTAGGCCGTGCCTCATTGACCGAGACGTTGTGTATCCCTGGCTGGCCCAGGGTGCGTAATTGTATCGCTAATTGCTAATTCATGTGATATGGGGGCGATGTTGCTTGCCTTTTTTTTTTTTTATTTTTTTTTTATTTTTTTTTTTGGTGCGCCTGACGGTGGTGAGCGGCCTGTGTGAGAATCGCCGTTTGGAGGCATGTACGCCATCCGGTGCAGCCGGTGTGTATGCGAATGGCTGATGCATCGCTGGCACTCTTGAGCGAGTTCCTCTTTTGGGAATCTGCGCTGTGGCTTGTCTCGCAACCATACACTTTCTGGGCGGCTCGATTCATTCTGGAGCGGAGCTGGCATCAGAAGGAGCTCATGCAAAGATAATTTAATTAATTAATCCGTATAATTTTTGCGCCAGCATCCACTTCTGTCGAGGGGCCACCTTGTAGACCTGGTATCACGAATGTTTGTTGCCGTAAGCCAGCCGATGCAGTTTCTGGTATTGGGCGGGTATGCGTCACTTGGCGGGGCCGACTTACATGTTCCAAAGAAATTGATGGTGGCCTTTGTCACGACAGGATATTGAAAGTGCATAATATTTCATATACAGCGACGAAAATCTACAACCATTTCAGCCGAAGCTGTCTGGTGCGACGCAGATTTGTGTGAAAAGCGCTGCAACATCGAGCATGTCTCAACCCAGGTGGTCGTAAAAGTCCGAGGACACGCAGCAGAAGCTTGACATCTTGCTCACCGAGTGTCAACATCACTAGCAGGTGACCCAAGATGCGCTTTCGCGAATTTACGATATCGCAAATGATTCAACAGACGCGATGCAATTCGAGCCGCCGTGTTGCGCACCTTGCAGTTTGTTTTACGCAGCGTCGTGTTTTGGGCTTTAGCGCTTGGTCATAAATCCTTGCCCATTTGGGTTGAGGTCATTGAAATGTGACTCAGAGAATGCCATTAGGAGTGACAACGTACCAAATGTGCAGGATGAGATTGAAGCGTATTTTGGTATTTTGGTGCCCTGTTGAGCTCGACCATGGCCCAATGCCTGCTGTCATCAGTGGGCGGTTTAGTCTTTAGCGCCAATGACTGGATCCTGCCTAGATTGAAATGGCGGTGATGACGAAAGAGCTACAGTACATTACTGGCTCGAAGCGGAAAGTAGGCGAGAAGATAGCTTTTAGGTTGAACAGAGACAAAACAAACAAATAATATATCGCCTACCCTGGCGCAAAATGGAGCAGCAGTCAACCACACGCCATCCTCAAGCTGCTACATAGTGGATGCTTGTGCTACAAAGGGTAGGCAGACGCAGCAGCTTGCGCCAATGCACTGATGGGTGTGACCAACACTGGTGGAGTCCAACGTTTTCGTGGCACCGCGCCCAGAAGGTCAGGTCAGTTTGTGCATCGAATTTGTGATTTTCTTTCTTCACCCCCTGTCCTCCTTAGAAAGGACCTGAGTGCCCTTCTGGAATATTGTTGGCTGGAGCTGCACTTGGGCCATAACTTCGCTCAGCCAATCTCATTTGCGAAACAGCCAGTGGAGCCTCCGGGAGACGTGCCGGGCCCACCACGACGGGGCAAACAAATCAAACCAAGTACAGACCAGGTACCTGGCACTGGAGAATCCGTCGTTTCCAGAACTTGGGGATTCTTGGGACAAGGAAGAAAAAGGAACAACCCTCGTGGTGCTCGCTAGTGCGTCACGTCCACAACGTGTAGTAATCAAAAGCAATCACCCCCCTTTTCTTAGCGTGGCAGTAGTGGCAAACTCTTTCCTCGGAGAAATAAAAATGAAAACAAACCAGGAATGAAAGATGCAACCAGCCGACGGTTCCAGGCCTATTTCGGCAATTGAGTTGGCTGGTGTAACTTGGGCTATTGAGATATGACTTTGCAATGTTTGTTGTTTACACATCCTGCCCAAAATTGGTGAATGCAATCTCTGGTTTGGCCGTGAAGGACAAGTGCATCACTTATTGCTCTCTCACTCCTGCTAACACACCATCCGCGCGCGCCTGTGCCTGTGAGTAGCACAATTTCAACACGGAGTTGCAAAGCCGTTAAAAAAAAAAGTTTGCTGAAAGGAAACGGCTAGAAACACATGAGCAAAAGCGCACGCATGACATGCAGGAAGGTGCAGCAAGACAGGGGCCGCTTTGTTTCCCTGAACAATCGCCCCGCTCATTAAACTGCCAGTTGCTGGCCGTCTTTCGACTGTCACTCCCCAGCGAGCACCCAAATTGTCGGGAGTGCACAAGCCCAGGTAGACCCAGTCTCAACCGGCGGGAAGGGTCGTGTTGAAAGATCCGATCTTTGTTGATAAATGGTAAAAACTGAGAGAAAAGGAGAAGACAAGGACGGGGCATCCTGTCTCGTTTGTCTCAATTGGCCATGCATGGCTTTCTAGGGAGAAATACGTACTTGTCATCTAACTACGGGTTTGCGCTCAGTCGCCCAGCATCTGTGTTTCGAAGCCTTTTGCTTTTGTTCACGGATTCAACTTAGATTTCTACCTCGGCAGCCTTCGCCAATTGAGCCAAACTCCCCCGTCACATTTGCAAGGAATGGCGGACAAGGCAAGCCAACTCACTGCCATACCATCTCGTGATGCTTGCAACTGTAATGTTAATAAGCTCTCTGACAGTGGGTCCTGACACTGTACTGGTAGCTACTTTGTTGATGCTTTTGACTCGGTAGAGAATCATGGTACCAGGGGTAATATGCTCCATACTCCCAATTTAAACAGAGTCAAGCGTCGTTATTTCCCGACAATGGGTACAGGAAAGCCATCTTCAATGACCCCGCGAGATTACTGTACATTTACAGTACATGCCCCATCAAAGGGATGGTACCTCTTTGCCACAGCGCTCGACATGGGTCCTCCTTGAGCTAGCCGGAGAACCGGTTCTGCCTTCCGGGAGCGTCAGCTACTAGTAACTGATTGCTGTGTTTCTCCAAGTACTGTAGTTCCAGAAAATTAAACCAATCTCCTTCACCAGCCACGCCACTTTGCCAAATTGTTTTTCGCCAATTCGCCTCCCTTGTCTCTTGTCGTTTGATGTGGCACACAAAGAGTACCTTCTCCGCAAAGCACTCGAATTAGCTGCCTCGGATGTATTCAAGCACTGATGAAATCGTTGAGAAGGTACTTACGAACCACAAAATCCATTTTTCTGAACCTGGCAAGGTTAGTCACTGAAATCATGGCAGTGTGAACGCTGAGCGCTGAGCCATCATCAACGCCAATGTCGACGTCGACTGCCACTAATTTTTACAAGGCACCTGCGCAACTTGGCACATGGTGCTGAAAGACGGCTCTCCCCGGGCTGGCGACATTGTTGATCATTGAATTAGCCACCGTTTTGAGCATCTATATGCTTCACTTCTCAAGACATTGTCGCAACCGTTGTGACATGGCAAATGATGTGGCCAGCCATTCGTCCAGTAGCCGGTCTCAAAAAGATCCGGTACTATCCCTGTTCTAGAGGATTTTAGTGAATCTGTGCGTGAAACACAACAGCGACGACGTTACCATGTAGGTGTACATGCACATAGCCCCAAGCAGCCTCGCCTCGTCCATGCTCATTTTCCATGGAAGCGATTGTCTGTTCGGACCATTTCCTGCGTAGCTGGGGTCGGCTTGGACAAGTATCAAGTTGTATTCACTGTTCAAGGTTTCCAGACCTGGCATCATCTTAATCCCGGGGAGATGCGTCAAAGGCCCGAGCGAATTACAATCAGCCATTGGCCAACAGCGATTTGCCCGAAGGCGTGGGACCACCTAATCGACAGCGCTAAATATCGAGCGATGTGACAAGTCAGATTCTGAAAGGGACGAACAGCCAGAAGCTGGGACGCTAATTTGGTTAACGGTGGGATGGGCGTTCGACCGTGGATCTCGACGCTACATGACCATCAAGTTTTTGCTTTTTGCGATTGCTCGAACGAACCAATTGGCTCCTTGCAGCAAGTCGCATCCTCCTTGGGATACGCCACCTACACCTTCTGCAAGTCGCCTTGCCCGCCTTTGGTCTCTCATCCTTGCAATAATGCCTGTTTCTGGCGCTGGGCGTCCGCCACGTCAAGCTGGGCATGGGAATGCGTAAGAGATACATACAGGGCCTTGCGTTGATTGTTTTACGATTCTAATCACATGGCAGCCCGCCCGTATTCCCCGCTGATTTGGCAACAATCTCAACTCATCTCGCTAACCGGTCAAACTACAGAATCGGACTGCTGAATGTTGATTGGTGCCGCAAATAGTCAGCTCATGGTATTGTGTTGCCATGCAATGGACCAATACAAGCCTGCCCGATTTGCCCAACATGCCGGTCCGGGTCACACTAGTCGCTTCTCAGGCTGGCGATTGTTCTCAGTTGGTGCATGTGTACGTCCTTGCAGTGCAACATGAGAAATGTACCAAAGTTCCGGACATTTTAACAATGATCTGTCACATTTTGCGACACACACCTGACTAAAGAAGAGCGAGGCTGACAAGCATTCCGTTTCGGCACCGACACCTTTCCATCGGCACGCCTCCTATGCATGCACGTTCCCGTCAACCCATGACCTTTACAACGGTGTCAGTGCCCAGGCGGGGGAGGTGGCGGGCTTACATCGGACGCAGTAGGTGATAGTACATGAAATGTGCAGTGAAGTTGCTCTGGACACGTCCGTTACAAAGTAACACCGCATGAACCACCCCTTCTCGTCTGTTCTGGGGGAATATCAAGTGATATCCAATAGCCAATGGCAATATCCCACGACAAGTTTCTGTGACGTTGTTGCATTTGCTCAGTTGAAGCCAGCAAACCGAAAAAAAAAAAAGAAAGAAAAAAAAAAAGAAAAAAAAAAAGAAACATTAAAGGAACTTTGCCAAGGTAGAAGAGACCTGTAATATTCTGCCCATGCAAGCTCGTAAAACCCCTGCCCAGCTGGACACTACTGTACGAACCATGCCTGCAAGACTCGGAAGTACCAAAATCTCGTCTAAGTTGCGTTTATTCACGTATCCTAATGGTGAAATATCCCTTCATACCACCCTTTCCGGTCGCGACAGAGTCGGGCTACCTTCTGATGTTCAATGGCGTCCGATAAGTGCATTGTTCGTCACATGCGCATCGAATCGCGCCAAACTGCATGTACAAATACGCATTGTAAAGAAATGTGAGAGACTATCCCTGTTGTTGATTTGAAATCTATCACAAAGAGCTATGACGGTCTAGCAGTTTTATTGTTTTGTAAACAAACTAGGCTTTGCTTTTGGATTGACATTGCATGCCGCTAACAACGCGAGGGACTGGCTAGCAAGTATGTCCGTCGCCCACCACAAAACAGTTGATCTACTTGCTTACCTGATATGCCATTAATACTATCGATCAGAGCACAGATTACGAGGTAAATTGTTTATTCTAGTCCAAAAGAATTCTCTCAGATGCTGTGTAAAGGATATTGGCTCAAAAGGGCAATCTGCATCTTCGAGTTGTCGTTGAAGATGATCCACAGTAGGTCGATGCCTTACATCATCAGAAGAGCACCACATGTGATTCATAGATGGGGCACTGCACCAACTTTGGATGCGCACATCAACCGCATCAGAAATAGCGTCGCTAGTTCAACGCGAGTATTTTCAAAAGAGAACTGCAAGGACGGCCCATTATTAGACAATTGATCTGGTATCGCATCTGCGGTGTGACATTGACAACGATGGCTGGCAAGAAGGGCGAAAACTCAAAAAAGGTTGCGGGCAATGCTCGTAAAGCTGACGCAGCCGCGAAAAAGAGCGCTGAGCAAGACGCCAAGGTCGCAGCTGTTGAGGACGAGAAGTGGTCAAAGGGGTCTAAGAGCAACTCCAAGAAGTATGTAATTCATCCACCTAGGCTGATTTGCAACCGACACAGGGTGGTGAGCAAAGAGTAATGTATTTGGGTGGGCTAACCGTGACTTTCACCTTCACAGGGAAGCTGAGGAGGCCAAGAAAGCCGAACTAGCTCGCAAGAAAGCCGAAAAGGATGCACTTTTGAAAGAGGAAGAAGAAGCCATTGGCGGCCGAAACGAACCTAAGAAATCGAAGGCAGCGCCTAAGAAATCTCGTGGCCTCGACTTGTCACAACTCGACGACGATAAACCCTCAGCGCTCAACGCCACTGGTATCGACAATGCTCTCGATGCTCTATCTCTCACAGGAGGTGGGAATGATAACAAGATCGACAAACATCCCGAGAAGCGCTTCGCCGCTGCATACCACCAATACGAGGAGCGCAGATTGGCTGAAATGAAAGCTGATGGCAGCGGAACTGGCTTGCGATTGGAGCAGAGGAAGCAGCGCATCCGCAAGGAGTTTGACAAGAGCCCAGAGAACCCATTCAACCAGGTTACTGCGTCGTATAATGCCACTAGAGACGATTTGAGCCAGGTCAGAGCGAGCGAGAAGAGCAAGATCGAGAAGAACTTGGTTTAAGACTACCTGCCTGGAAAAGTAAATTAAGATTAAATCAGAGAAAATCTACATACGGCATGCAATGCGCAACAACATATATACATAGATAGATGCCTGGCAATGGCAGGTCAAATTTCCTAGCTAGAATTTCTCAGCAAAGACCAAAAGCTTTTGGTTCACAGTCACACGCATTATCTACCCCGCCACTGCCCCTCCAAAGCTACAGAGCGCTACAGTGACGCAACGCACCAGGTTTTCAGTTGGCCAATTGGACTTGTTACAGGCAGAACGCTCACCGCCTGGCGCAACAATGCCAGGAACCCGCAAATGAAGCTCCAGTGCCGACCTTCATTGAAATCCCCTAGAGAATACCACTCATTTTGGTGATGCATTTTTAACTATGGCCTCCCAGAAGCTATCCAATTTACCGTCTTTACGGAAACAGCAGCTTCTGTCGGAATTGTATGAATGCTCACTCTCCACACCTGCTTCTAGTTATAGCTAACGATCGTGCCGATAGCTCTGGGCTGAAGCAAGCATGCCCAACAGGCGTGTTTGTGACGTTGACGCCGGGTGAGCCCACGCTTTGGTCGGCTGTCCTTTTTGTTCGTGACGGTATCTATGATAAGCCTCTGATTTTCTCTCAGAATATGATAAGCTGATGTAGAGTCAGGACCGTACGCGCCCGCCGTTTTACGATTTCAAATAGCATTCCCTGCATCTTATCCTCAGTTACCTCCCATTATTACCTTCGCAACCGACATATTCCATCCACTAATTACTCCTCTTACAACTTATATGTACACCACCGATATTCAAGATAATGGCACTGTGAGCGCAACCGATGACGAGCGACTGCCCCCTGGGGGCTTTAGTCTCCGCCACGGGTTCCCACAGTGGTTTGGTCGTGGCAGACGCACGATAATAGGAAGTCCTGACCCTAGAAGCAACAATGCGATGAGCCCGGTATCGCCACACGAAGGAACCCGACCTCCGACTCCAATGTCGCCATACTTTGCTACGCCTGGAGCACCAATCGCCCAGCCTCAAGTCCAGCGCGATACTTCAATGTACAGCATTTTGAAGTACATCAAGAGCACTTTCGATAATGCGGAGGTCCTGGATACCGTTCCTGTTGATGCAGCAGGAAACCCCGGCGCATGGCAAGCTTGGAGGGCGCATAGACGAAAATTGGGCAAGCTATCAGGTGAGAGGGCTGCTGGTGCACCAGAGACCCCAGCAAAGGAAGTCGAGGAGCCTGTGCCTGAAATCACATCGCCTAAGAAACCACCTGTGACGCCCGCTAAACACTCTTCGGCGTCAAAGTTCGCGTCACCCTCGAAGAATAAAGCTCTGCCAGCGACCCCGAGGAAACCTGGGGAGTGGAATTGGGATGGAGTATGGGAAGACAGAGTCAAGAAGGGTATTTCAACCAGTCTTTCCGAACCGGTCTTGTACGGTGGTGCTACTGCGACTGAAGAACTGGTGCGTTATCTGAGAAAGCATTGAGGAACATACATTTTGGCTAATACTTCGCCTTAGGTTCGGTTCCTTGCCATGGACGAGACTGAAATCGAGTCCATCAAGGACAATCTGCGACGGACTTTGGAAGGAGGTGCCTAAGAACTGCTGCATGGCGTGGGGTCATTCCCTTGGATATCATTTGAAAGCAAGCACCGCATTGTTCTTGCCGCATTATCATTCTTTGCACAGCGTTATAGAACCTCGATACCCCTTTAACCATTTCGTTTCTTTGGTCACACACCCAGAGTTGTCAGTGTATTCGCCATTCCATATCACATCGTCACCACCATCAATATCTTCTCACATAATTTTCTTCCATTCACAGAGATAAGTGAGCGTCACAACGTATATCTCATACTTAATTGCTATAGCAAGGTCACACCCTGCATATTTACCGAACAACGATGTCCAGCAACCCATTCTTCTCCGGCCGGGGCCAGAAACAGCGGTCTGGATCATCTGTTTGCTTACCTCCCGCAGACAACCAGTGTTTATCGCGAACCCTGACGAGGAGTTGTGACTTTAGAGATGCTAGGCCTGGCCCATTGCGGATAGTGAAGCGCGGAGAACGGACACAAAGTCTCGACATGCTTCGAGAAGACAGCGAGAATACGATCAAAGGCTCCTACAGAGATATCTCGCCAACTGAAGATTATCATCGTGCGCTGCTTTCCGTCACTAAGCATCGCAGCGGGATGAACAGTACGACTCGCAACTCTTCGGGTTATGCCAAAAGCTCGTCAGAAGAAAGCCAATCCAAGATACGTGTAAAATTGCAACAGCTTAATATACCTCAGTTCCAATCTGCGCATTCGAATAAACGAGTCTTTTCTACTGACACGATGTCTTCCACAACCTCGTCAGCATGGAATTCATTCGTAGCTGCGGGTGTGAGCACTCGTGTCTCTTCATTAGAGGAGCATGTCGATGACAGCAAGCCTTACGACGACAATCATGAAACTGGCCCTCAGCGTAGGGGTTCGTCGAACAAGACCGTTTCTCTACAAAATGTCCTGCCGCACGTTCTCTCACCGCATGTCTCAATCACAACCGACACAGCCGGTTGCTACGATGGCCGGCGCTGCATCTGGGCAGCTATAGAAATATCAGGAAAGCTTTCGCATACTTACTCAGCCGAAACGATCGTTAGTGCCAACAGTCAATGGACTTCAGATAAGGAGTCTATGATTGACCACCAACTGGGTAAGTCGTGGGGCCTATTTGCTAGACAACTATTCAAGCTAACGGACTTAGATCGATTTTTCAAACATGGCTGTCTCTATGACCTGTCTGTGGAAGTCCAGGCGGTTCCAGGCACTAAAATACTACAAATTCTACAAGAACACTCATTTCCAACGTAAGTTGCACACCATTGTGAGACAATGGTGCTAATAAATCCAGGGCCGTATATTCTGGTTCAAGCGTATTCCTGCTGGCCCAGGTTCAATTTGATGCTGAAGTCGCAAATCTGATAAAAAAACGCGAAAAGCAACGACAAAAATCAGACGAACTTATTGCTGACCTCGAAGCCCAACTGGGAGACGCACAAGTGGCATACATGCAAGTATGCCTATCGTACCGTCATTCCGCGTTTCCTGAGTATTCGGGGCCTGAAGTTCTAGCCGGAATATCTTACTTGCAGAGCCAGATGAAGACCACGGCAACAGCATCGTTAAAAAGAAATAACGCATCGTCACGTTGGTCTCCAAGACCAGCTTCTGGTCTAGACTGTCTCCGTGAAACTGTACTTCGGCATTGGGGAGCTGACAAGGTGACACCAATTATGCGACAAATTGCTCTGACCCAGCCGTCAAATAAGAAGTTAGTCAAGTCACAGTCTAAGCCAATCCTTCGACGGCCTCACAATCTAGCTGTTGGGAATCAACGAAAGCGACAACTCAGTGCAGAATCTCAGTTTGTAGCGAGACCCCAGCCAGTTGCTCTGAGAAAGGAAGGCGAGCGAAAGACATCAGCAAGGTTGATCGCGCCAAGTTTCATGTCACAGCGGCGCAAATCGAGCACAGGAGAACCAAGGTCGTTCGCTCATAATGATAGTGAGCATGCGTCTATGAACAAGAAGAAAACTTATAGAGCAGAGATTCTTAGAAGTTTGACTCCTTCTCTTGTCGGTATTTATTCTTCGCCAACTGAGGAGACATCCGCCGATGTGAACGGAGCCAAGGATCCCAAAGACTCAAGCTTTTGGGGATGGGCCTCGTGGTTCTGAACTTTCATAATAGATCATTGAATTAAGTTTGAATCATATGCCTTTGATTTTATGTCTATTGTAATTCGTCTTTCCAAGGAATAGAAATTTGAGCTCCTTTACGGGAGACGGTGATTGCGCCAGCGCGATTTGCTGCCTCAACTGCAGACTGAATATCGAAATCGCCACCACGAGCAGCAGCAACAGCCAAAGCGTACGATCCAACAAATGTATCTCCTGCCGCGGTTGTATCCACCACATTGGCTTTGAGAGCGGGTAATAGCGAGTATTTGCCGCTTGAGGTTGCGAAGTAGACTCCCCGTCCACCAAGCGTGATTACAACGTTTTGTACACCTCTATCAAGGAATATTTGTCCGATTCGCTTCAGACCGTCCAAGTCGTCTAAGGCAGATTCCTTGCAACCCGAGAGGATAGCAGCTTCGGTCTCATTGACAACCAGGTGAGCCAATCCATCGTATGCGTGCTTTGGAAGCTCCTTGGCCGGAGCTGGATTCAACAAAACGGGCACAGACTCTTGTTTGGCAGCCTTAAGAGCTTGCATAACAGTATCGAAGGGAATTTCCAACTGCATGATCAACAAATCAGGTTTTGGAGACGGTAACGAGACGAAGTCCTTGGGTAGCAGGGAGTGATTTGACTCGGGAGAGAGAATAATTCGATTCTGCCCAGAAGGCTCGTCGACAATAATAATGGCGATTCCAGTCTTTCCATCTTCTCTAGCGGCAACTCCGTTGGTTTCAACACCGTACGAGGTCAGGCTCTCTCGCAATTGGGTACCGTATGCGTCTTTACCTACAGCGCCAACCATGTGAATATCCGCAGAAGGGTTTTGGAGGGACGAGTCGCGAGACAGCTTGCCGCATGCTACAGCTTGGTTGGCGCCTTTGCCACCGGGGGAGACGTTGAAGTGGTTCGCGGTGAGGGTCTCGCCAGGGAGGGGGTGGTGAGGGACGTAGGAGACTAGGTCGATGTTGAGGGAACCTAGAACGGTGATTATAGGACGAGACATGCCGGGTGATTACAATTGGAGAGATTTGCTAGCAATTGATGAGTACAAGGGAAAGAATTGGATTGGGAGTAGAAGATGAAAGGTTTTTTTTTTGTTAGATGGTTGCCCAGTTGGAGAATTTGGAGGTCCACTGGAGGAGATGGACGTCACTGGCAGGTCCACTGAGGGGCAGTGGAGGGGCAACTGTTGGTGGACAAGGTGAATTTTTGACAAGACTTTAGTTGCAAGCGGCGGCGAATGAATCATTTAACTCCAATCAATATTAGTTGGATTGCTTAAAGTAATTAAAAGAAAAGGACACATGTCATAATATACATGCTTAACTATGTGATTTATTATAGATTGACAACGATGGCCTTAGGTTTATACGACTCGGACAGGCAATGACAAGAAGGAAGTCGTCACTTTCAAATTAATCGTATTCTAATTTTGGGGGGCTAGAGATAAAGAGTTGTGATTTATTTTAGCTCTTGTTTCGTGCCTCGTTAATTTCCAACTCAATTATTAGGGAAATGAGCTCTGTAGGGTGTCCTGTCTAGGGCACCGGTCCTCGCCGAGACCCGAGCAACACCAAACCTTGAGCGATTTCAAACTTGTTCGAATGGCTCACGTGCGGAATATTCAGAAAGTCGCCGCGATGAATTCGATACCATCCATATTGCTTCCGTGATAAAGGATATCTCTATGCTGTCCATGCATGCACATACGCACGTAAGCCGTGTGTAACCTGTAAAAGAGCAGTACAAAGCCTGACAGGTCGCCGTCGTCGTCCCGCATATATCATATTACTCTGCCTGGAAACAACGCATACCGCCCTTCGCGGAAGCATGCCCTGCCCGGGCCGTCCCTCGTGTGGTTATATTTTTGAGTGCCTTTGTAAATTAATTTCTGGCTACTCAGCCATGCAATCTCCCGCACATGACCACGTCTTCACCAAACGGATGCCACGAAACACCAATCAGCCTAGCCGCTGCAGCTGGTGACGCTGTCGCCTCATCGTACACCCTATCAGGCGACACAACGACGCCTCCCTTGCCCAACCACGTAGGTGCAATCGTCACAATTACCGAGTCCACCAGCTTATGGTAGCACGGGTCCAGCAACGAATTGATGATTTGACCACCGCCCTCGACCATGACACTTGGCAGTCCTTGGCTGTGCAACGTCGAGAACACGTCACGCCACGAAAAGCGCGACCGCCCTACATCCGCGTCGGCGTTGCCTTCGGGCTTCGCTGATGCTGATTCTGCGGCAGGAAACGCTTTTTTCGTTGTTGGCTGTACATGAATGTACTTCCCACCATGTTCCTCTAATGTATCTTTGTTTTCTTGTGGGATGTCGCTCTCTTGCACTGCGGTGATGACATATGGTGCCAGTCCCAGGCCTGCTCGATATGTTTGAAGTACTTTATCCGTCCTGGAAGGCGTCCAGCGTAAATGAGGGTCAATAATGATGGGCCGCGGTTGTGATTGCACTCCTGCTATACGGCAATTGAGTCCTGGGTCGTCCGCCAGCATGGTCGACACGCCGATGAGGATTGCGGAGTGACGTGATCGCAGAAAGTGTGTCATGGCTTTTGATTCAGGTCCTGAGAGGCGGGTTCGCACACCAGGGGCTAGAGAAAGCGAGGAGTCAAGAGACGTGGCAAATGTGAGGGTGACAAAGGTGCGAGATGGTGTTGTTGCTGCTGTTGTTAAAGGTGGGAGATGAGGCTCTAGTAGAGCAGCCGAAGACGGCGCGAAGGTGAGTTCCTCTGGCATTTCGCGCACTGTTTAATATGAAGGCAGAGCGATAGAACTGTCAATTGCGTGCTTGGCCGGGTGTAGCTTCGCGGTTGATACGATGAAACCCCAAATTCTTTTGCTGGTGGGCTGAGAATCACAGTAACCCCACCTTGATTATTTTAAAAGTGAGAGTAACATACATCGCCAGAATCCTTCACACCATCCATGACATCGATGTTTGTTGCTTTTTAGTTTCATATATAATACAATTCATTTATAGATCGTGACATTCATTCTTTCGTTCCGTTTTTGGATGCCCTCGCCCCTAGGTCTTCTTCGTCGCAATTGGATTTCCGTCATCATCGAATTCAGCCCATTCAAAAAAAGCACACCCTTCCTTATCCGGCACATTGCCTGCGTGGCACATCCAGAAATATTTTCCAAAATTCTCTTTCTTTCTTTGAACCACTCTTAGCACGCATGGTACCTTGCATTTGCATTTTGGGGTCAAGTTTGGATGCATACGAGCTCGGTAATCACGATAAGTGATGTTTATCCTCTTATTGCCAGCAATCGGATGAGGGTCGATAGATTGTGCCGGTGCTATGCTATGCTTCCATTCTTCTTGCATCTCAGCATGCATCACTAGGAGCGAGTTGTGCGGCAAATGGATGGAAATCTGGCCTTCGGCGTCGGAATCCCTGTCGTCGTCATCTTTGGGAAGGACTCTGCGAACACGAAACTCTCTCGCGACGCCAAGGGAGATGGAGCCAATAATTGCCCGCGGACCGAGATACGTCAATTGATCGCTATGGTATCCCACGCTCTGCTGTGCACCGTTATAGCAATTTACAAAAGCCGAGTTGGGTACCCAAGGTTCCGGTGATTGGTGCTTCAACTTCATTCCATTGGGGTAGCGTGTTTTGATGCGATGCTGAACTTCTTTGTTCACCGTCTCTTGTACAATCGGTTTGACTTTCGTGAGTTGCGGCGTGAGCGAACGAATATCCTGTTGACCCGGTCAGCATATCAGAAGAGGAGAAGAGCACAGTGGCAACTTACTGTCAGCCTCGATCCATTGTAAAAGTAGTCATTCATCTGGGTCTCTATCTCTTGCTTTGTTGAAACATAGAAACTCGAAGTGTGCGGGCTCGACACTACGTTATCAAAGAGTTTGAAAGTGGACCTCTCAAATGAATCAGACTCGTCCAAGAGCTCTCGCAAAAGCTCGTTTGCCAGCTCAGGCGGCAAGAAATTATGTATTATCGTACAAGGCGTGTGCTCAGCAACATCTTCGGGGTCAAACAGATGCAATGTGCTCCCCCTTTTAGACTTGAGCCTTTTTTTTGGTGGTGATGAAGGGTCCCCCGGCTTGGCGAAATGTCTCAACGATTGCTGATAGCCAATTACGCCGCTTTTCTTTGATTCTGGACGAAAGTGTTGCAGCGAAGCGGATGCATCTTGAACAGAGCCGTCATGGGCCAGCAGGACATCAATTAGTGTATCCTGTTCGATTTCAGGATGCAACGATGATAGCATGGCCAGCTTCACTTCCGTGGGCTCGTCATCATCGGCATTAGCAATAGGCGACGGTTCACGGCTAGCTTTACGCTTCGGGCGCGTTAGGAAAGCTTTCATTCTGAAACCTGTTCATGGCGTCGACGCGCCAGTTACCATAAACTTCGAGATATAGTTGCAGGTTGCAGATTTCAGTGTAAAGGATGAATAAAATGCGTGCAAGTTGTACATTCTGATGACAAATGGCAGCAAAGAAATACTAGACAAACTCCCACATCTGCAGCAACACACGCTAAAACCCCCCGATGTTCTCCAGATTCGACTAATCAAAAGGCGTACTGAAGCGCGAACAGCCCACGACATCAGGTGACGCCCTATCCCCAGCACCCCAAAGTCAATGCAAAGACGGAGCTGCATTATAGTGGGGCTGATTACCGAGGCACATGCTTGGAGCTTGACTTCTGGTCCCTTTCACATTCAATTCTATCGGCCGTAGCAAATGCGCTGGGCGCATCATCTTTCTCCTTTTTATTTCTGTATTGAGTACTTGTCAGAAACTTCTCATCCTAATGCGAAAGTCTTCAACGTAGCCGTCCACAACCAATGAGCCTTGTTTGAGGACCTTTTACAACACCACGAGCCCACCCCGCAGCCATGGCTGCGATGCTAGAGTTTCGGACGCAAGGGTACAATCCCTATGCTGTCAAATACTCCCCGTACTACGACTCGAGAATTGCCGTCGCTAGCTCTGCCAACTTCGGTATAGTTGGAAATGGGCGCCTCTTTGCCTTGGGTCTTACGGCGCAAGGCATTCAAGTCGAGAAGACGTAGGTTGCCAGGATGGAGCTTCGTCCAATCACCGCAGGCTAATAGCTAATCAATCGTTCAGGTTCGACACCAACGACTCCCTATACGATCTCGCCTGGTCAGAAATCAACGAAAACCAATTGATTGTAGCCTGCGGCGACGGCTCGCTCAAGCTATTTGACTTGGGAGTCAACGACTTCCCCGTTATGAACTTCCACGAACACAAGCGAGAAGCATTTTCTGTAGCGTGGAACCCAATCACAAAAGACACATTCATATCCAGCTCGTGGGATGGCACGGTAAAAATCGTTAGTCTTGCCTCTCTATTAACTTCTGCGACAACAAAACTTTACTAATCTTTCTTCATATAGTGGTCCCCAACACGCGCACATTCAATCAAGACGTTACCCATTGGCAGCTGCACATACAGCACGTCTTTCTGTCCTTCGAACCCAGCTCTCATCTCCGCTGTATCCTCAGACTCCCACGTCCGCGTATTTGACCTGCGCACGCCGTCCTCCGCAAAATATCATCTCGTCTCTACCATCCCCGTCCACGCTCCGAGCGGGAATCAAGCCTTAGCCCCCGGCAGCCCACCAGCCGAGATTCTCACTCACGACTGGAACAAGTATAACGACACAGTAGTAGCCACCGGTGGTGTCGACAGAATACTACGTACATTTGACATTCGCAATCCCAACGGAGGCCCCTTGGCAGTCATGCAAGGGCACGAATACGCTGTTCGAAAGCTATCATGGAGCCCGCACGCGAGCGACGTTCTCATCAGTGCAAGCTACGACATGACAGTACGTTTATGGAATGATGGCTCATCGGCACAGCCGCCAGGAACTGCGCCTGGAGTCAAGATTGGTCAACAAATGGGCATCATGAACAGGCACACTGAATTTGTGACTGGCGTTGATTGGTGTTTATTTGGTGTTGGAGGATGGGTAGCGTCATGTGGATGGGATGAGAGAGTATTGCTTTGGGATGCGAACATGCTCATGGGTCAACGGTAAAGCAGCTTCCATGTCGAAAGAGCTGTAACACAAATACAGGCTTACTGTACCGAGGATTTACAATTGGGCGCGAAAATTTATGATGTAAATGCGATTCACCTACGAATTAGATACTCCATAGACCAAGTAAAAGACTTGACTTCACAACTTCTAAACAAATGCTGTGATAAATCATTTATTGTAGTCCAAATAGTGTGCCAAAAATATGTCTAGGAGAGTTATGTCTGTAAAGCCTTTGAATCCGTCCTTGCGCCAAACATGAAAAAAAAGTCAACACCTCCTCTCTGGTTTTGTTCCAAAATCGCTAGTATACAGTGAATGCGTCTTCCCGATATTGCTTTTGTT
Organism: Simplicillium aogashimaense; assembly: GCA_028455935.1. Lineage (NCBI taxonomy): Eukaryota > Fungi > Ascomycota > Sordariomycetes > Hypocreales > Cordycipitaceae > Simplicillium > Simplicillium aogashimaense. Next base: position 3,106,329 of record CM052007.1, on the reverse strand, counting down.
CGTATCCCTTTCCACCACTCTATACATTACCCAAGGTGAGTCTTTTCAATACTAATATTACAAGCTGCTTTTGATACAAGGTTGCTCACACCATATCGTGAGCCCGCCAATACTATCTTTCTTCACCAGCTGGAGTGTTCGCTATCGCGGCCGCTATCACGGCCGCCTCCAAAGCCTCCGCGGCCACGGCCAGAGTCTCTACGTCCACTGTTGCGTCTGCCGCGGCTGTCACGGTTGTCACGACCACCATAGTGGCGATCATCCCGACGAACAAAGCGGCTCATATCTTTGAAAGGATCTCCGCTTGAGCCGCCAGAATTGCGGCTTGTAGGTCGATCAAAGTTCAAGCTGTCATCACCATCGAATCTGGAAGAAGAAGCCTGGTCTCCACGCCTGTCTCCGAAGTTCAGGTTGGCTCTGCCCATGCCCATCTTCTGCGCCCACATGCGGCTCACCTGAGGGGGCTGATCCCAGCGCCAACCAAGGGTAGCCCAGTCGTTCAAGTCGTCAACCAAATCACCTTTCTTAGAGCCAAGAAAGCCTCCGAAGATGGACTTGTACATGGTGGAGAGCAAGTCATTTGGGACACCTTTGTATGCATCCGTCAAGGAAACATGGTACTTGGAGTTATCAAAGTCCTCCTTTTTGACGTTGAAGCTCTCCAACGTCTCGTTGAGTTGCAACGGGAGGCTCTTCAGCATCTTTCGGGCACTTCCCACGGATTGAGGTGGAAGGAACAGCCATCCTTCACCGTCCTTGTTTTGTCGTCCAGTACGGCCAAGGCGATGAATGTAAGATTCGCGGTCGCGAGGGGCGTCCATCTGGATGACGTGCGTAACATTGGGGAAGTCCATACCACGTGCGGTCACATCTGAAGAAAACAAAATACCGGTGCGAGCGTTGCGGAATCGTTCAGATGCTTTGGTTCTCTGCATTTGGGTCAACTGAGATTGAATTGCAAACGTCGGAATCTTCAGGAGCCCGTCAGATCTTCTCAAGAACCCAAGTTCTCCACTCAACTGCGTCAGTGCAGTAGTGTTGAGATAGACAATTGCCTTGAAGGGCATCGCATTGGGGTCTTCGGATCGCTGAGCAACTTCTTTGTCGATCAGTTCAAACAAGCTGGGGTACATGTTGGCCCAGCTGGTGACAGGTACAACATGCTGGGGGATTTTGTCGTGTGTGAGTGCCTCATTTTCAGCAATAGTCTGGACAAACTCAAAGTCATCGGCGCGCACCATGCTGCGAGCCAGGCGAATAACATTGTCCGGGATGGTAGCAGAAACCAGCAGCGTCTGTCTGGTTTTATCAGCACGACTGGGCAGATATTTTAGAATATCCTGCAGTTCTCTCTCAAAACCAACATCAAGCATGCGGTCTGCCTCATCCAACACCAGTGCAGACAGATTGGGTGCATCAATGCCACTTCGGTCATCCTGAAGAAGGTCAAGAAGACGACCAGGGGTTGCGACAAGCAAATGGCAGCCCTGTCTTTGCGTGGCGCGCAGCATGGCGGATTTCTGGGTTCCTCCTACTGCAGACTGGACAACGAGCCCAGTATGTCGCACGAGATCCCTGGCCTCTTTAGCGATCTGTTCAGCGAGTTCTCTGGTGGGTGACAGAATGATGCCTCGGATGTCGTCCGATCGAGCACGTCGAGAAGCGCTTCTGGCAGCAAGAGAAGGGTCATCCGTGATCATGCGCTGGAGAAGGGGGAGCAAGAACGCAATGGTTTTGCCAGTTCCCGTCTTGGCTTGCGCAACACTATCATAATGTTAGTCACATGAATTACACAAGGCTTGTTTGGTGATTTTTCGCAACGTACATATCAGTGCCCTTGAGGGCAGGTTGGATGGTTTTTGACTGAACTGGGGTCATAGTATCATAGCCCATGTTTCCGGTAATGGCCTTCAAAAGGTTGGGGTGTACGCCGAAGCGCTCGAGACCGACAAAGGAGTCATCAACAGCCAACTCTTCAGTTGTGGTAAAGATCTCGTTGCTAGGCTCTTCAGCAGACGTGATATCGGCGGCGCTAGCCTCAGAACTGTAAAATCGAGAAACATTTGTAAAGTTCTTGGAAGCCAAGACAGCTCTGGTGATGGGGGATGGCAGGGGCGTGGTCGAGAGAAATCTTTGTCCGGATCGAAGAATAGGAGTCGACGCAGTATTCCGGCTAGCCGCAACGGCGCATCGTCGTAATCCTTGCCTAAACATGGCGAAGGTGACTTGGTGGTATACTGTATAAAATAAAGTCGATAGAACTTTAATCAAGTGCCAAAGGGAGGAAGAATTCGATATATGGGGGTATTATAACGAAGGGCAAATCTTTTGTCGCGTAGTGATGAATGTTGCGGGAGATGGCGCTGCAATCGATTTTTTTCTCATATCCCTTTTCGGGAATTGCTCTGCTCCAATTTTCTCCTTAGCGCCCGCCACTAACATCCATTCTAAGGGTCATCGTTATCGATTGCGAAACCAACAACAGTCATTCATATGAATTATTTCATCTTTCAGGCGGAGCTTTATCACCAATTATCACCAATCTCAGAGTCAAGGTGCAGGTTTTTTTTAACATTCATAAGTCAAGCAAGTTGCTATGCTGTAATGATTCCCAATAAAAACAAAACCCAGATACCAATATGCGCCCCTCGATAATGTCCAGAATGATAGTAGCCTCAGGTTTTTTAGAATGTCCAATACTCAATACCTTGAGTTCAATCTCAATACAAAATTATAGGTCCTTGCTCATTTCATAAGACCATCCGCCTTCCCGACGGAGTTTCTCACGCGCAACCATGTCTTTGCGAATATCATCTTCAGTCAGCCTGTCAGTTCCACTCCAGTTGGCACTTGAGGTTCTGGCGCGGAATGTGTGCCAACGTTCCTTGCTTCTGTGAAACACTTCTTCCATATTCAGCTGTGCTGGCGGTCCGAAGATTTGGGACGGATCCATCGTCTCTTGGCGCATCAGCGCACGGCGCAGGTCGGGAGAGTTGACCCATGCCGCGTGCGGCATTCCCTGTGCGTCATCCTCGTCATCCTCATCATCAGTCTGGATTTCCGGAAGCTCGATAGACTCGCCATTCTGAAATTGGGGGGACGATTTGGCAGCAGACTTAGCGGCTGATCTAGCACCGTGGAGTTGCCCAGGTCGCGCTGGCGTCTTATAGGCAGATGATGGCGCATTCGGGTTTGGTGCAAAAGGAATGGCTCCCTTGGAAATTTGCGCCATATCCAACGGATGAGCTGGTTTGGCTTGACCGCCATGATGCGTAGCAACTGTAGCTTTGAAGAGATCTCGCGCAGCTCCATGGGGGGCGACAGAGTATCCATTTTGAAACATTGCTTTCGATGGTAACTCCTTCTTGAAACCAGCTGAAGGTCGTACAGGTGGTCCCTTGATATGCTGGCTTACTGGCTCTGGCTCTTCTTCAAAGTTTTCGCTGGTTCGACGTCGTTTGGTGTCCTTGGCTTGATATGCCGGTCCAGCTCTAGACATAGGACGGCCATCGTCGGTGAGATCCGCAGGCATTACTCTCTTATTGCCAGCTTTCATGGCCATTCCAGGTGCAGGGCCCATGCGTGATGGAGGGCGCCCAGGCTGCTGATCTGCTTTCGCCGATTTGCCTTGATGTATTGCAAAGTCAGGCGGACCATTAGGCTGAGATCGAGCCGCCGGAGGAGGTGCCTTGGTTTGCTTCGCTCGTTCGATAGCTGCTTGGCGTTGAGCATTCTTCTTTTCCTCCACCTGTTCGCGCTCTTTTTGCTTTTGTCTCTCAGTATCAGCTCGACGTTGCTGTTCTTGCCGCCGTTGCTCCTCCGCCAAAGCAGCTCTCTTGCGGTCTGCCTCAGCCTTTGCTTCACGACGTCGCTGTGCCTCTCGCTCTTCCTGCTCTTTCTTTTTCGCCGCAGCTTCGCTAGCTTTAGTTCTACCCGATGGCGCAGGCTTCAGGCTCTGGGTTGAAGTCTTTGTTTGAAGAGTTGCTTTGCTTGCCTTATTAGCTAACTGATGGTGTGGTTGCGAGTTTGATGCCGTGTTGGTGTCTTGTTGAGGGTTTGTAGACTGTCGGCTCGACGGGTGATATTGAGAGTTTTGTGAAGTAGTGTTGACGCGAATGACAGTGGGCGCTTGCTTCGCCTTTGGCAGCGGGTCTTTACCCGGCTTCACGGGTCGCTTGACCTCTCTATTACGAAGAGAGTGTCCAGGAGTAGCCAGCTTGGATGCGGGCGCATCCACCATTTCTGTATCCTTGTCGGTGGAGACCTGGTCGTTTTCCTCGCTTGCTTTGGCTCTACGGGGGCTGCTTCGAACAGGCTTCGACGCTTCTCGGGGCAGGGGCAGTGGTAGTGCTTGCTTTCCCTCCGCCTGCTTCTTCGAAGTCAGCTCGTTCTCCATTGCAGTAATTCTTTCCTGCTCATTACTAAACACTCTCGCCTTCTCGCGTTCTTGTTCACGAGCCTTATCCAACTTTGTAAGCTGTTCAGCCATCATCTTCTCTTCCTTTGCTCGCCGTTTCGCTTCTTTATCGAATTCAGAAGATGCCGTGATGGGGCGTGGAATCGAGCGAGTTGGACTAGCTGGGACTTGGCTCTGGGAGCTTTGTGAGCCATATCGTGCGACTGTCGCAATTGAGTCCGAGGATGATGCAGCATGGATTCCTAGTCGAGTGATAGACGGTGACATCAAAGATTTGCCCTCGGCGCTAATCGCCGCGCTGCTGGCGAGGAGCCCCCTGGAGCTCTTCAAAATGGAAGAGAGTTTGTTTTTGACTTGTCGCAAAGGACTGTCTTTGAACAGTCTGGACGGTGATTCAAATGGTGCCTGCAAACTTCTAGTTTCAGCAAGAGATGCCAAACCAGTGCCTGCGACAGATGACTTTACAGGCATAGCGAGGCTTTCTGTAATATCCTTCTCGGGTAACTCTGTCGAAAGATTCTCAAGCATTCCAGGTGCTTCACGGGTCGACTCTGGCTGCTCAAAACTGTTTCCAGCTCTGGTCTTCTGCATGGGGAATTCAGGCTGTCCGATTGTATCCTTGTTATGGATCCCTTCCATAACATCAGCAGAATAGCTCTTGGGGAGTGCCGGTCGTGACTCCTTCTCAGGTGCAGCGCTAGGTGGCTCAATCCAGTCATCATCATCGTCATCGTCATCTTGAGGGAACGCGCCTGGTGTCGTCTGCAACGCTTGCTGAATGCTGTCTTCTCGGCCAGGTGTCGTTGGGATTGCCCCTGATGCAGTGTTTGATTTGGGGATTGCACTCTTCTGAACTGAACGTGTGTTTGGTATCGACTTCGATTCCGCGACGTTTGGCACCTGTGACTTTCCAAGCTTGTTGATTTGGTCCTGCAACCGCTGTGTGTACGTCTTAGCATGGCTGACGGTGGCATCATCAGTCTGTTGGGGAGCTTTGGTTTTCTCATCTTCATCGACATCCATTTTTTCTCCGTCATCTTCATCCGAGTCGTCTGGCTTCGCCAAATTACCGAGGCTTTTACCGCCAGTGGCGCGATAATACGCTGTCCTGCCAAGATCAAGATGGCTGGTTCGTGAAACTCGTCCACCAATACTTTTACCAGCCGCCAAAGGCTCTCTAGCCGGTAGCGAGGCAAAATTGATGCTACTTTTGCGTACCACAGGGCGAATTGGACTAGATCCGTCGGATGGCGATCTTAGAGAGTCAAATGCAGTGTTTAGTGTGAAGTCTGCATTGTGCTGTCGTGGCTGAGAAGGTGATGTGACTGGTATGTCGACTGCAGGCGACAAGTCCAGTTCATCTCTAATCTCTGTCTTGGCCGACGGCGTGTCTTTGTTTTGCAACTCTTGTACATTACGCGTCGATTGGTCGGCCCTAGCCGTCTGGGAAGTCTTTTCAGGTGACTCGCCGAACGCGATCTTTGCTGGGCTGTATTTAACTGGCACAATAGCGGTGGTATTGCGCATCTCACCGGCCGTTGTCTGAGAATCGGCATAGTCTAAACCGGTATAGGGCGTTGTAGAATCGATATCCTGGCTTCCGTAGTATCCAGAATCTTGAGTTGACTGTGAACCTTTGGCGGGTTGCTGTGCCACGACCTTGGAGGCCAATGATGCTGGGATCTTGACACCACGGTTCTGTAATTTTGGCGAGCGGACACGGTTCAGTTGGGCGCTGCCGTTCGGCGTAGACGCGAAAACATCGGACAGAGGCTGTACAATCATTAGCAAGGCTTACAGCTAACATACCACCACAAACGTACCACTCTGTCGCCGAGATCTGCTTTTCGTATCGTCTTAGGTGTTTTGCCACGTAGTTTTCCAGGTGTTTTGAAGGCTTCAGCGAAATTACTATGAACATGATTAGCTTTTGAATGCAAGTTGGCTAGCTAGAAAAGGATTCGCGTACACTTCATTTTCGTCGAAAATGCCAACCATATGCTCATTCAACCACTCAAGCTCATTTCTAGCCGAGTAAGAGAATTCTTCGACCTCTGACTGGACGATCTGAAGCGCAGAGGATCGTTCTTCGCCAATCCATGCTGACGAACCGACTTGGAGACGAGCTCTCGTAGAAGCCATGGTGGTTCAATCCACGTCACAGACGAGGATGATGGCGTGCAGTCAATAAAATCAAATAGTTATGCCAGAGAAAACAAGTAAGTCATAGACACATCTGTAGTGAGAAAAGTCGAATCGTAGTTTGACAAACCTATATGGGATCTAAGCTGCCAGTAACTGATGGAGGTGCGGCATGTCATTCCTAACCAAAGCCAATGTTGTTTTTCAATCAAATCGGGTTAGCGTGAAAATATTACTTGGGTCGAAAGGGTCGCGTCCACGCGCAAACAAGCAGCGCTGCAGGGTGACACAAAAACTGGTATTCCTTACCAGTGTTCTAAATAGTCCTTCGCTAATTAATTTGTCACCCAATGCACGGTTACCAGCATCCACGTGACCCTCCACCATCATAGCGATAAGGCCTTATCGGAATCCAAACAAGGGATTGTTTACTCGTGAGCGGCGCGTCACATAGCGCAGCTGTTAATTGCAACAGTGCTTTCAAGGTCTTGTACACAAGTCTGTTTCCAGCACAAGAGCAGATATCGACAGGATGAGAGTGATTGAAGTTGTCATCGATGTATGTTTAAATTATTGGAACCAGCTTATCCAGCCTACTGACATCTCCCCAGGGCTTCAAGTCGTACGCCGTCAGAACGGTGATATCCGGATGGTATGAGGCACGACGGCGCACAATTGTACCAAAGACGATACTAATAAAAGCAGGGACGAAAGTTTCAATTCGATCACTGGTCTGAATGGTAGTGGCAAATCGAATATTCTTGATGCCATTTGTTTCGTGCTGGGTATTACCAACATGTCAACAGTTCGAGCGCAAAACTTACAGGTGATTTAACATTACTTTGTTGAATTGCAAGTCTGCGTTGCTGATATAATTTACAGGATCTCATTTACAAGCGCGGCCAAGCTGGTGTCACAAAAGCTAGTGTTACCATCGTCTTCGACAATCGCGAAACTAAAAAGTCTCCCATCGGTTTCGAAGAGTATGCCACGATTAGCGTAACTCGCCAAATTGTCCTGGGCGGCACTTCGAAATATCTGATCAACGGCCATCGAGCGCAGCAACAAACAGTACAAAATCTGTTTCAGTCAGTTCAGCTGAACATTAACAACCCCAACTTCCTCATTATGCAAGGTCGAATCACCAAAGTGCTCAACATGAAGGCAGTTGAAATTTTGGCCATGATCGAGGAAGCTGCCGGAACGAGGATGTTTGAGGATAGGAGAGATAAGGCGTTGAAGACAATGGCTAAGAAGGAGATCAAGCTCCAGGAGCTGCGTGAGCTGCTGAAAGACGAAATTGAGCCCAAGCTCGATAAATTGCGCACGGAGAAGCGTACATTCCTCGACTACCAGGAAACTCAAAATAACCTCGAGCGACTCACACGCATTGTTGTCGCATATGACTACCTCCAATGCCAAAAGAAACTTCAGCAATCTGCTGCGGATTTGGAAGCCAAGATGCAACGGCAAAAGTGTCTTGAGGAGTCTGCTCAGCGCCTTAAGTCGGAAATCGCCAATCTAGAGGAGGATGTAAAGCGAGTCCGCACCGACAGAGACAAGGAGGTTAAGAAAGGCGGAAAGGGACAGGCTCTCGAGGATACTGTCAAGACGCACGCAAATGAGCTTGTTCGTCTCGCCACTATCACAGATCTGAAGAACACTAGCTTGGCTGAAGAGAAGGAGAAGTCTCTTGCTTTGGAGAAGAATGTCGCAGAGTTGGAGGCTGCCTTGGAGGAGAAAAAGGCCGCCTTTGATAGCATCAAGGCTAAATATGATTCCGCTCGCGAGGATCTGGCCAAGCAAACGCAAGATGTCGAATCCAAAGAAGAGCTGCTGCAAACACTCCAGACCGGTGTGGCATCTAAAGATGGGCAGGAGAACGGTTATCAAGGCCAATTGCAAGACGCCAGGAACAGAGCCAGTGCCGCAGCCACTGCACAAGAACAAGCGAAGATCAAAATTTCGCATTTGCAGTCACGCGTCAAGGAGGAAGAGCCACGAGCTAAGAAGGCTAAGGAACAAAATGCCGACCTTTTGCGTGACCTGGATGGTATGAAGTTACAGTCACAGAAGCTCGAGAAAGAGCTAGGCAAATTAGGCTTCCAACCTGGCCAGGAGGAAGATATGTACAAGGAGGAGTCTGGCCTTCAACAAAGGATCCGTGGCCTCCGTCAAGAATCCGACAAGTTCAAGCGACAAGTTGCCAACATCGATTTCAATTATGCGGATCCTATTCCCAACTTCGATAGATCCAAGGTCAAGGGCCTAGTTGCTCAATTGTTCACCCTCGACAAGGACCAAACGCGTGCTGGTACCGCCCTCGAAATCTGCGCTGGGGGGCGACTGTACAATGTAGTCGTTGATTCAGAAGTCACTGGTACGCAATTACTACAGAAGGGAAAGCTCAGGAAGCGCGTCACCATTATTCCTCTCAACAAAATTGCCTCTTTCAAGGCATCAGCGCAGACCATTGCTACCGCACAGAGCATTTCCCCTGGAAAAGTAGATCTGGCCCTGTCTCTGGTCGGCTATGATGATGAAGTTTCTGCTGCTATGGAGTATGTGTTTGGCAACACTCTCGTCTGTGCTGATGCAGAGACAGCCAAGCGCGTCACTTTCGATCCTGAAGTCAGAATGAGAAGTATCACCCTTGAGGGTGATGCCTATGATCCTTCAGGTACTCTCTCGGGGGGTAGTGCGCCTACATCGAGTGGCGTTTTGGTCACTTTACAGAAGCTGAACGCTCTTACGCGGGAGCTCACTGAAGCGGAACAGGCACTCAAGGTTCTTCAAGCCCGTATGGCCAAGGAGAAATCCAAGTTAGATCAAGCACGCCGAATCAAGCAGGATCTCGATCTGAAGAACCATGAAATAAAGCTTGCTGAGGAGCAAATCAGTGGCAATTCTTCGTCTTCTATCATTCAAGAGGTAGAAAATATGAAGACTACCATCATAGAGCTGCAGCAGAGCATCGCCGAAGCCAAAACTAAACAAATTGAGGCTGTTGCTGATGTTAAGAGAATTGAGAAGGATATGAAAGACTTCGACAGCAACAAGGATGGCAAGCTCGTTGAGCTGCAGAAGGCGCTTGACACGGTACGGGCCGAGCTGATGAAGAGTTCAACGTCGGTCAAAGCACTTCAAAAGGATCGCCAGACTGCTCAGCTCGATTTGGAGCAGGTAACTGGTGATTTGTCTGCAGCTCGTTACCAGCTTAAGGAATCCGAAGAAGGTATCAAGTCTCAAGATAGGGAGCTGAAGGATCTCTCCAAGCAGCAGGCCAAGCTCAAGGACACGCATGACAAAGCCCAGGCAGACCTAGAAGACGAAAGGGCAAAATTACATCTCTTTGACGACGAATTAAGAGCCCTTGACGATGCCACAAGGTCCAAGAATAGTCGAATCGCTGAGGAGAGCCTAGAAATGCAAAAGTTGGGACATCAGATCGAAAGATTCAACAAGGACCAGCAAGGTGCTGCAGAAAGCGTTAAGCGTCTTGAGGCCGAGCACGAATGGATTCATGACGAGAAGGACAACTTCGAAAAGGCCGAAACGCCCTATGACCGCAAGGGCCAGAAGATTGACGAGTGCAAGTCCAAATTACGCAACCTGACGGAACGATCTCAGGGAATGAGAAAGAAGATCAATCCTAAGGTCATGAACATGATCGACAGTGTCGAAAAGAAGGAAGTTGCTCTTAAGAACATGATCAAGACTGTCATCCGTGACAAGAGAAAGATTGAAGAGACCATCATCAGCTTGGATGACTACAAGAAGAAGGCTCTCCACGAGACTTGGGAGAAGGTTAATGGCGACTTTGGTCAGATCTTTAACGAACTTCTTCCAGGCGGCAGTTTCGCTAAGCTGGATCCCCCTGAGGGTAAGACCATTAGCGACGGACTGGAGGTCAAGGTTTGTCTTGGAAAGGTTTGGAAGAACCTGACAGAGTTGAGTGGTGGACAGAGGTATGCTCAATTCCAGTTTACTTGGATTTGTTTCCCGAGGATGGTGTGTATAACTAACCTGATTTCATAGGTCACTGGTTGCTCTGTCCCTCATTATGGCTTTACTCCAATTTAAGCCCGCACCCATGTACATTCTGGACGAGGTTGACGCTGCTCTGGATCCATCTCACACGCAAAACATTGGTCGTCTGATCAAGACCCGCTTCAAGGGCTCTCAGTTCATTATCGTCAGTTTGAAGGACGGCATGTTCCAGAATGCCAACCGCATCTTCCGAACCAAGTTCAGCGAAGGAACGAGTATGGTTCAAGCACTAACACCAGCCGATATGAAGTAGATGAGAGGGGAGACCGCGTGGTGTTTTTTGGAAGGTTCACGATGTATATCACGTCTGTTTGGGATTTTACTTGCAGGGCATGTTGCGGGAAGCGTGTTTCTTGGTGTCGTGGCTTTGTTTATCTGATATCGATTTGCCTTTGGAGAGTTTCTGCTTCCATTCGATTGTATTTAAAGCTCTATGTTATAATGAATTGGGAGCGCATTAGAACTAAAGCACACATTGTATGTACAATGTGTCTGCTTTTTATTGTTGTACATGAGAGTAGTTATCTACTTGGAGTAGTGTTCACCTCTTTCCACAACGTGAACCGTCATGCCAGCTTGGAGCGCCGTTTCCAAGTTGTCCGATTCGTCCAGGAAGGGGCAGAGTTGCATTCCAAAGCAGCCTTTCTTTGGTGCTCCAGCGTCAATTTCTCTGTGTTTTCTGAGGGTACGATCAGGTTCGACTTTGTGTCGGATACCAGTGTTAGGATCAACGTTAGGTAATTTGCATCTGCATGTGTTAGTATCTTGTCGATGCTGGGAGTAAATATTTGAAAGATTGAACTTACCGAACTGTACGGCAGGATACATCAAATAGTGCACTGGAGATGTCTTTGCCTTGGCGGTTGTCGAATCTTACTTTCCTCCAATCGTCCTCGTCCCATTGCGGCATGCCAGATACTGATTGCATGGGTTAGGGAGCCTATCTCCAGAGGTTCGGGAGGAATAACCACTTACAGATGATGTTGGGTCGGAAACGACGGATATCCAGGTGCTGAATACCCTCGTCTTTCTGGATATTTGACTCCAAGCCATATAGACTGGTTAGGCTTGCCATATGGAGGGGATACTGGAGAGAATAAGTAAGTTTCGCAGGGATATGCACGTAGTAAAAAGGATAGACATACCTGGTCTTGGAAATCGACTACTGGTTGATACCCAATATCGCTTTTAAGGGGTGCACAATCAAACACCTCGCGCTGCAGAGTCGGATCCATTCTGAACAATCCCAGCTGGTTCCGCGCACCGAGATACTTGCCCAGCTCAGGCGGCACTTCAGAACTCATGTTCAGAGCTCTAATGGCCTTAGAGAACAGCTTGACATCATTATAATGATATCCTCGAAGCTTAATCTCCTCTTCACTGGGAAACTCCAATGGTAACCAAAACTCCTTGCGTGGCAATGCCAAAAGCCCATGACTCAACTTGGTAGCCACTGTCTGCACGAGGCCCAAAATCCCAGTATCCTTCCACGGGAACCGGACGACAACAAATCCGCCCTCAACATGCCCTAGCTGCCTACTCGTCTTCTCCTTGTCGGGCAACCAAACATCCACATCGATATTCGCCATCAGCGCCAGCTGCCGCAGCGTGGCGACCTCCCATGACTTTGACTCACCCGGCTTAGCCGCGACGGCGGGTTTCAGCTGCGCGAAGCAAAAAAGGCGATCAAGTTCAAATCCCTTCGTGGTAACTTTAACCTCGTTGAGTTCTATGCCCTTGCATGACTTTATGGGATATATGTGCAGACTTTGGATTTTGCCCGGTTGGCCCGGCTTTGGTTGGTGAAGATCGACGAAGGTTTGTGTGCGAAGGTTGCTTTCGCCGCTGGGGACGCCAAGCTTGTAGTGTGTCTGCTGCAGGACATCGGTCCTATCGACGGGAACGGGTGGAAATAAGATGAAGATTGGGATTGTGAAGACGACAATAGTGGCGAGGAGGAGGATGATTGATGTCGCGTCAAGCGCCGCGACGTCAGCCATGGTCATCATTTTATCGTCTCCTCGGGCGTATTGTGCGGTACTGTCAATATGGGCTGTATGCGGTTGAGCAATGCACCTTTTTTCTTGAAGATGGTGGCTTGGAGATGCGATGTGTAATGTATAGACTCCTGGGATAGCCTGTTTCACGCTATGTCAAAGTCAGATTTCAAAACTTGCCCGTTTGTAGCCCTAAGCAATGGTCCTGTAAGCAAATACCCTTGCTGTGCTTACCCTACTCCTTTTAACTATTTGTTGGGCCTCCCTGATAAGAAAACACACCCAACATGTCGAGAAAAATAAAAACGGAACAATCAAATGATAACGATGAAACCATACGCATCTATCAAATTCGCATTGCGATAATCAACTCTGCATACTCAGTTCGCGCATCATTTCAAACGGTGTAGGGTAGGTATCAGCCTTGCCCCTTAAAAGCTGTGTAGTCACTCCTCGTTGCCCCCAGCCCAGCCTTGCTTCGAAATAGCACTTTCAAACGAGGCGCAGCACAGAAACTGCCAGGTAGGAGGCCCAAAATAGACGAAGCCGAGGCGTCATTGAACAAGAGTCGATCAACCTAGGCTTTGGTGCATCAATTCATAGGTGGAATTGATTGCACAGGAAATACAAAAAGGGACATGCTGTACGTAACAGCTACAGTGTCATGCTGCACCTTTATCGGAAACGGATACCTCCAATCGCGCCAGGGCTTCAAGTTGAGTTTGGTAAGAGATCGGCCACAACTGTATTCCCGAGCCTAGCGATTCGTTGAGACCTCTTGACCAAAAACAACAACAAAAAAAAGGCCTTTGTGCCGCTAATATATACCACGACTGTTGTGGAGAGACGAGCATCAACAACGTCCTGGCTGCTCCACTGATGTTCATACTACCAGATACCTAAAGAAGTCGTTCAAAGTAGCCTTGATAACGCCACTGGGCGCAAGCTGTGTGCGCTAGCTGGTTTGCCTGCTGAGAATACTTGTGGATTGTAGCACTGAAGGAGGGCCACTACTAGTGCGTGCTGCATGGTAGGCGTTGGGCCAGCCCTACATTGAGATCGTGCGAGTACCAGTAGAATGTATTTCCTTGATGAGTTTCGCTGACTCGGTAGACTCGGCAGCTTCGGTACCATCTGTCTAGGCCCTTTGTCACAGCAGACAAGTAATGGCTATGCGCTAATTACTGATCCAGTGTAGCGAATGGCAAGAGCGAAATGGACCTGCACCATCTCACACACATCCAGCCCAGCGGCCGTAGTGCCCATCTCCCGTTACGCCATCCCCCAGGCTCAGACAAGACGGCAACAGGCCGGCAACGCCAGGACATTACCACCCTTGACGCCACGTCGGGGTACGGAGTACAGCAGATGAAATCGCCCAACTTGGGGGGCAATGGAGGACTGCATTGGGTTGCATTTTAGCATAACCTCCGATTTGTCGACTTGGGAGCCACTAATTTCTCAGCGGAATTACAATTACTGCCTGCCCGTTGTCGGGCTAACAACGTATGCCGTCTTTTACAAAAGTCTAGACAGTGCGACGGCAGCGAAGTCCACCAGTCGTTGGAAGCGTCTTAATTGGCATACCGGCCGTGGCATGCACAAGGATCGAGGCAGCTCAACGGCAATTTCCGTTTGCCAATTCCACGTGTAATTAATCCGCGTTGCTTGGCTGATCATAATTACGTTTCTGTCCCTCACCAACCCTTGCCTAGTTTGGTGGGTTCTGCCACCAAAATGCTGCTGTTCTAGTCATGGAATTAACAAATGACGAAATCTCCTGTTGCACCAATGATACCGCACTTGTCGCTATCAGCCCTCCATTATCAGCTGTGCTCTTGGGCCTCTCGAACAATCCTTCTCACCGGGAGTACTGGTATTATAGTATGCTCTTTGGGCCGCATCATGATTAGAGGACTTCAACCGTCTCACTGCCCCTCGCCTCTTGCTTCTGTTGCTCTCTATTTCGCTACATACGATCTCTACCTTGTTGCGCATGCTGAGCGATCTTGGTTTGCCCCCAAAGGCTGAAGCAGGATCTGCGGCGCTTGTTTTTGCTCCATTGCGGTGTCCGTTTCCCTCCAAAATTGTGGCACACCTTGTTTTAGATCGGCTGCACGGAAATTGTCTTCAGTCGTTTCTTATGGAATAGCGGGCAGCAGGGTACATTCTGGCCTGTCATCTTCTGCCTCCCTTGCAGCACTCATGACCTACATTGCAATCCAAATTTCATTTTCGCGGTGTCGGAGCTTGAATAATAGCAACGATTAATTGGCCTTTGTCAAGTCTTTGTTTCCCAATTCAGAGCCATGCCCGGTTCGAGGCCCCTCTGGTATTAGCCCTGCGATGGCCCGGAACCAATGTGGAGAAAGCTTCCTGGAACTTCTTGTTGCCAATATCAACTTGATCATTCGTTCGCTGCGTCAGGCAGCGTTCTCGCCGCTGATGCCTGGGGAACATGACCTTTCATGCATGGCGTGCCACTCTGGCGGAGCTAAAGGTCAACCAAGACCTGCCCAATCAGTGTTAGTGGAGAGGACAATAGTCATGAATACACATTGCTACTCTGATTGTTGTGGACTTTGGCCTACACAGATGAGTGCTACAAAGCAATTCAGGTCACTTCTCGTCCTGTCGTCCACCTTGATTGAGCACGCCGGCATTTCGGCATGAGGCTTGCCGGAATGTTAAAATGGTCCCCATCGTTGATCGCACACCTTGTATAGCTGACTTTTGACCAAGTCTAATTGTAGACGTCAGAGACATGTCGCACTACTCAGCTTCGTTCCAAACTTTGCTGATTGGTTCGAAGTATGTGCACCGTTGAGCCATCATAAATGACGACCCGGTCAACTTGCGCCAGATTCCAGCTACGCAAGGGTCGGAGATGGCTCCTTGACGTACTTTGTCGCGTCTCGTTTGGTGGCCACCCCTGTCATGGCTGGCGCGACGCCTTGACATACAAGACACGCCACATCGATGCAGCAGCACCGTCAAAGAGGTCAAGGATTTAACTGGCGGTTCAAGGACGATCAAGCGAGGCAGCTAAATAAATACTTGTTGCAATGGCGCTACGCGTCGCCTTGAAACATATACTGCTTATTTCTATGGTGCTATTTAGCTCAGTCTGTCGATCGACACACACCGGCTCACCTCCCGGGCGACAGGCTTTAGACTCATGCCCAAACACGTTTGACAGAATCGCACGTCTTCCATGAGTCGGTTGGCACAAGCCACAAGCTGAATCAAGGCCCTTGCCGCTGGACCTCTCTTTGCTTTTCTTCGGCGGAGCTTATCAGCGTGTAATTACATAGCGTAGGGGCATTGGCGACCAAGCCACACTACACAGAGGTGAAATTGGCACTGACTTTGAGTCGGTTGCCTCGTGGGCCACATCATGTACACAGTAGGCCCACTCTACTGGAGTCCAAGTCGTCGCGTTGATCGGCTTCTTGGGATGGTGGAGTCGGCCGATGTGGTGATGTGGTGTTCATCCCGTCTACTGACCGTGGCCCCGAGAGAGCACAGAACATGTACCACAAACTGGCGGGCTGTTTCCGTCCCCCAAGCGGATTCGGTTGAGGCAATGGAAGATATTCCTCAACTAATTGATTGCAAGCCGACTAGAATATGGTAGAGGTTGTGGCAAGGGCTAGCTTCAGGCGCCCGCTATGGGGGCTGCACACAGCCTTTGGATGCGTTGCCTGGTCCTGGTGGCTGTCTGGAGTGAGGGGCGCTTCCAGCCACAACTACAGCTTCAGCACAACGGCAATCGCTCGGAGTTTTCGATCATCATGGCCTGGTTGCAGGGCGGACTCTACGGTTGTTTCGTGTTCATAATGGATATCCCATGACAATAGCCGTTTGAAAGTGTGTATGCGGCTGGAGTCTCTGACTCGTGCTTGGCTTTGTGCTAGATCGTGGATTTGCTGAAAAAAAAAAATTCTCGCCTTGGAAGTTGATGTGCAAATGATCTACCTCGTTTAGCGGGACGCTCAAGTCCAGACCTCTAGATGCTGCCAGTGCAGATTCATTGAAAAGAGGACGCTAGTTGCCCAAAATAACTTTGGCAACTTCACGTCATCTTCAGCAGCTGCAACTACAGCTGAAGATGGTACATCATTTCGTCGTCTTGCACTGAAAGCTAATCACAAACCCTGTGAAATTGAACATCCCTACCTGGTCGAAAAGCTCATTTCCTCAAGAGAGGCTAACCAGCACGCGTTAGGTTCATCCGTTTTTGAAATGGGCGTGGTACTAGGCGTTGGAGAACGAGGGTAGTGGGGTTGGCGAACTGACTTGAACTAGTAAAGAGCTCTCCTTCCTTCGTCAGGCCTACGAATTGGTTGACAATGACTGAGCAAACTACGCCTAGGCGCGTTTATGATTGGCTACTGGAGTTTGGCTACAACCCCATTGACAATATCTAGTACATAATTGTAGCAACTATACTTGACAGTTGGCAAGCTGTACAATGTGTCTTCCTCCAGTTCAATGCTACCTCGACGTAGCTTAACTGCCAAGTACAACCAAGCAGCGGTCATAACAATTCGCCAAGAGGAAAGGAACCAACTGGGTCCCCTGCACATGGCCCCCCTCTTTGCCATCCTATGGAGCTTTATGGGGCTCTGGGGATTAGGAAAGGTTGCATGTATGGGGCTGGACTGCCCAATGAGGGGGGCTTGTAGAAGAGCAAAAAGGTAGCAAAGGACATGTACGATCCAACTAAACTTGGCGAGTCGGTCCTGATTGCCTTGGGTTCGTGCCGCGGAGAAGCGGGCACTAAAATGTAGCTCAGCGCTCGGACACGCACCAGACCTGTCTGAGGCGATCTACTGTCTGTTTCGCACCCTCAGGTCGCTTACAGAACAGTAATTACAGGCCCGTGTACAAGTCCCTCAGCTAAGACCTGTAATTACGGTTCGCGCAAAACGGAAAATTGCAGGCTGAGAGCTTTGGTGGGCGAGCCCCTTTGGGAAGAATGATGGCGCACATCTTAGAACAGACCACAAATGCCAACTGGCCCGTTTCTGGCATCGGAAGGGCCATGTCTCAGATTCAGATGCGACTGTGATGATGGCATACTTTGTTGTCTCTCAAGTTGGTGCGCCGTTTAGCATGTAACGGGGCAATGAGCAATGATGCAATGAGCAGCAACAGCCAACTCCCAGCCCTTCCCGGCCTCGTGATCCTTAAGCAGGAGCTATAGTATCTGCTTGATACTCTCCAGAGCATGAAACTGCTAAAATAACAGCAAGAAGACTAAGAAATGAACCATAACATACATTATTACTAGCCGTTACTGAACACTTGATTCAACACATTTGTTGGAGCCACTCCCCCACTTTCAACCTTCAGGTGCAAATTGACTGTTCTATCTAGGGTCCCTGCTGGTTGGTAATACCTCGAGTCACGTAGGTAGTGGATGGCATTGCTGCATTTGCTAAAACTGGGCTGTTAGCCTGCAGTGCTACTCTTCTCTGGATGACTGGGCCGTCCGCGGAACCAAAAGTGCGCTGGTCAGAGTTCCGCAGGCTTTGTGGATTACCTTGTACGGACGACTTTAGACCAGACAAAGCCTCGTGGGCCCAGGATGCTGGTTTGTTATGCCACGCCCCTACCAGGATCACAATGGCCCCTGTCCCGATTCTGTTCTGATGGAGTTTGCGCGACACTTGGCACCCACCACTGGAAGATTAGCCCTGCTCTACTCCAATCCAGTTTCATGCTATCTCCAGGAAAGGGATGGCGTTGGGCCGTGTAAAGGTTTCTGTCATTATGAATGGCCCGTTTTGTTAGACAGCGTTTGGTCACCATCCCGGTCTTTCCTCCTAGCGCCAGTTTTCTGCTGGGCGAATAGCAATAGGCCGAGTAGTGCACCTTGCTCGTGTACATGTATCCTTTCCATTCCTACAATAGTACCAATCCTTTACATGGTGTGGTGGCAGGCAACACTTTACCACTGGCGCACCCTTGATCTTGTACCCCACGTCAACCTTCCCTCGTGTGAGATCGACAAAACGCCTTCTTCTGATCCTTTTAACTCTATTCAACTTCATTCCTGCTTCCGTCCTAAGGAGACTTGGGACAAGACGGGGACAAGAGTAGCTTTGCTTTAACAGAGCAGGCGCCTATGGGAGATGTGCTGAGCTGTACCCAAAGCCTCGTTGCTACTCGTCTCCAATCGAGCGTCAACCTCGACGTGGTCTTGGTGGGCTTTGTCGCTGTCTGCTGCAGGGCGCTTGCTGGACCCTTTTCTTACTCAAGTCACTTGCGACTGCTGCGTGATTTCCCCTCCCACATCTTCCCTCAAACATCTCCTACCCAGGTTTAAAACTGCAATACTAGCGAAGACGCAACTCGACGCTCGTGTGTCCTTCTGTGCGCCCACACTTTCCTTATCCACTGGCAGTGCCCAAGTTCTGGACGGAGTTGTGGTCCTTATCACGACATCCGAATACTAGCTGCTTGGCCAGCTCATATGAAAACTTCACATGGAGATTATATCAGTTTACTATCAGTCCTAGCGCTATTAACAGCCGTACGCTACCTCGAAATCATAACCGTCCTTGCCCCATAGCCTACCCGGCCTCATTTAATCTGCCTTGCCGAGTTTGGCATATCTTTTTACAGCTACTCGGCGCCACGACCACGCAGCTTGGGCACAATATCTCCGCAAGTTACTGATGCTTAGCCTGGAGCCACATGTTGGACTTGCGAAACGAATTGAGAGCCCGCCTCTCTTACTGCCAAAAATCCTTGCCATCTCATGGCTAGCAAATAAGAACAACAAATATACATTACAGCCTGAATGTTTCCAGGAAACCCCAATTCCACTGCCCTGGTTGTTAACTACACACCTTTACATCTTGTAGGTGTGATAGCCACTTCTAGGTCACGGCCGTGATGGACGACCGCTATCAGCAGTTCTTGTCTTCTATAACAGGCACCGACGAACGATTTCGTGGGAACGCTGAAGAAGATTCGCCACATTCGATGCCAGGGCAAAATATGTCCACGCAAAGCCACCATACCTATTTGTCTGGGTTTACGGAACCGAACACCGGGCATGTAGCCAAAGCACAGAAAGGTCGAAGAAAATCCGGATCTAGCGCTTCTGGATCTGAGAATGTGAAACATCGTCGAACCAGATCGGGCTGTTTTACTTGCAGGAGTCGAAGAGTTAAGGTACGAAATTTTTCTGTGCGAGGTATCTAGTCGACTAATCCATTTTGTAGTGCGATGAGACTCGTCCAGTATGCGAACGTAAGTGTGAAGTGCTTCGAAGATTTTGATGCAAGTTTTGACATGCTCTAGGCTGCCGGAAAGGTAATAGAGACTGTGTCTATCCCGACCCCCCGCCTCCCAAAGGTAGCTCGACTTCCAAATCCAAAGATTCAAGGACAGCTAGCATCAATGCAACTTCAACATCATCTAACGATGAAGACGAAGACAACGACGACACGGGCTCAAGGCTTACAACGATTCCAGACGAGGACGAGAATGAGGATATTGCGCCAAGCTCAGCAATGGAACTTTCCCCGACAACAAGCAATTTCTCGACTGCACCATTCCGGCCGTTGTTCGACACTGCATCCCAAGACGAGTTAGCTTCTCCATCTTCATCAGTTATGACCAATAGCGGTGCGAACTACACGACAAGCGAAATACACGAAGCTTTATCTACTGGAGCTTCACCAAACTGGTTACACCTCCCCATCGATTTCCATATTCACCTTGGATACTTCACCACCCGCATAACCAACTATCACTATCTGATTCCTTTTGATGGTGACAAATTCTTTAGCTCAATGCTGCTACATTTTGCCATCCAAGATGAGGCACTGCTTAATGCTGTTACAGGCTTTTCAGCATACCATGCTGCTTTGGAAGATCCTAATGGCAGCTTGCACGATTTCTTGACCTACTATAACAGAAGTGTTTCATTGCTGTTGGCCTCCTTTAAGCACAAGGAGCCGTTCACTCCAGCCATGTTGCTAACAGTTTTGCAACTGGCCACCATCGAGGTAAGGGAACCGGCATACACGGCACAAATTAGTGCCTGCTAATTCTATTATGCAGGAATATCTAGGAGACTGGGTTAACCTGATGGGCCACCAAAAGGCGGCGTTCGAGATCCTTACGAACCTCTTTAAACCTACGGATGTCATGCAGACACCACTCGGCCGGATGTCCTTGCGTTGGTATTTTCGTTTCGACAACAGCATTGCCCTTCTGGGGGGATTTCCAACAATGGTATCTCGAGATTGGATCGTCGCAATGGTTGATTTCTTTGAGCACCTGACCAAACAACAGCCTGGAGACTTGCGATGGAAGTTGGATGCACGCCAGGCAACTTTGCTTGCCATCACGTACGAAATGTCACTGCTTTACGCTAGAGCAAGCAGGGGCCAAATCACCCCAGACGATTTCACGACACAACATAACGATATACGACAAAGATTATTTAATTGGAAGGAATCTTGGGATCCGCAGCTCACAGATCCACAGTATTGCGTGAATGATTTCGCATGGAGGCGGCCATTGGATGCTACGGACATTGTCGACCCTTATGTTCCGGGTGTGCTTTACAAGCCGCCTTTGCTCAACTCCACGATTATTACTGCAGAATGGCACGCTATAGTGACCATGCACCAGTGTCAAAAGCCAGACATTACAGTGGATGAATTGAGTGAGGATGTCTTTACCCACGCGTACGCTATTTGTCGAACGGTGGAAACATTGCACCGATGCCCAATTACACCAGCAGGCGCGCTGCCGGGTCTATTACCTAGCCTATCGCTAGCTGCGTTGTTTCTTCCCAAGGATGAAAAGCATCATACGTGGCTACGACGAAAATTTGCGTTGATGGAGTCGCTGGGGTAAGCTTTCTATCCCACCCAATCCAAACCCCAGCACGGCAGTTATTCCGCTGATGCCACCCACAACTAACAGCCGGTTTTCGCCCCATGCTAATAAAATTTGCAACAGATCCATTCATCCAGTGAATCGAAGGACTAAATTGGCAGATTTATTTCGAGATCCTAGCTGCCTACGATGGTGGCTGCCAAACGACGAAGGCTTCACACCAACGCTGCAGGCTATACGGACCTTCGCCGACGAACGCAATACTGTGGCAGTTGGTCAACAACAAGAGAGTCTACGCGAAGTCAAAAACCTCTTTGCGAAGCTCGAACATATAAAAGCAGGTCACTCAAGGAGCTGGTGAAAGACGACAGACTCTCACAAGGGCAACGGTTAATAGAGCAACACTCCAATGCGCTAGCTTAGTCTCGACGCATTAATGATATCGGGCTGGAGCTGCAAAGATATAATTTCCAAATGTTAATAGTACTATTACAACTCCACGTCTTGCGTGTACTTGGTTAGTTATGCAGCACCCAGCAGCTAAGTGCCAACAACAGCACTATGCGGGAGAGAGTTAATACCTGAGCACTTCCAAAGGTACAGTACTCCGGAAAACAAACGGTGGCATTTCGCACGTAGAGGAGACGCTAATTGCGCGATAGATACAAAATACAAATACAAATAAAGACACCCGCACCCCTTACCTTTCTCAGACTCCTCGATTCTGGAGCAACCCCTCCTGTCAATCAGTGGCTCCAACCCCAGCCAAGGGCGTTCGGCTATTAAGCTCATGCAGCGCTCCATTGTATTTGAAATTAGCCGACCGATTGGCAACCGAGCAATCTCTCTGTTTATACGGTCGGTAAGTCCGATGAAGAATAAAACATGATCGATCATTTTCCTCTGTCGAGATGACGTTGTCTTGGAACAAATTATGCTTTGCATTGTGCGAAGTGATATGTGACGGGGGCATCGCGCTGAAACCCCCCTGCCGACGGTTGACAACGGTCGAGCGCCTGTCAACGGCTAGCTTGGTTGGCCGAGAATGCTACCGCAACCTATTGCTTCCCTGATTCATCCCAGACCTGGGTGTACAAATGAGAAACGAAGAGAATAGTGAAAATCGTACCACCGACACAGATGCAATGAACAAATAATTACATACCCTCAAACATGGACAACCTTGTTAAATGAAAACTAGCCTGTCACTGGGGTTGGACCTCGATTCAAAGTGTATATTTATATTTACTTTAATCATTTTCAACTACCATCTGATGCTCGCTCATATCGTCGTGGGGATATATATAAGAAAGAGAAAGGGAACACAATTACCGAAAATGTCAAATCAAATTGCCCTGCACTTGACCTTTGACGTAGAGAAAACAGCTGCCTGTGGTCTAATTGTACTGCCTCTTAGTTTGGGTTGGGTCATGTTTTTTTTTTAATTTTTTTTTTTACAGAGTTTGTAACATCATTTTGTCACCTCATCAAAGCCTGAATGCAACATGTCATTCATTTTTGGCTTCTCCAGATGTTTCTTCCTGGTTGTCAGCCTTTTCGGGCAGCTCTTCTACAGGTTCTGCATTTGCGGAGCCTGGTTCTGTCGATGGCTCCTCGATTGCTTCTTCCTTTGACGAAGCCGCAACCGCAGCACCACCAGCAGAAGGTGGATCTGTCGAGGCTTCATTTGAATCCGTCGCTTCCTTTGAGATCTCCATTGCGGCGACTGGCGCATCGGCGTTGTCGGCGCTTTGAGGTGCGCTTTCAGGACTGGATTCTGCTGCCTCCTCGATTTCAGTGGTCTCTACCACTGTAATGTCCGCAGCCTCTTCCGGATCTTCAGAAATTGTGTCTTCTTTCGATGGCTCGGCAGCAGGCGGCGCACCGGACGGTGAGCTGTCGACTAACTCTGGGACACCTGTGGCCTTGCCAGAATCAGATGGTGACAAGTGCATGTTGCCCAAACCACGAGTTACCGCATCCGCCCCTTCTTCCTCCTCAGCTTCAATCACGGTGGTGACAGCACTGCCTGTCGATGGACTGCTTCTAATATGACGCCTTGTATTGGTACGTCCTCCAGGATGCAGATTATCGTCATTGGTACCGAGACTTTGCGGTTGTGATGACGACTTGAGAATAGTAGGGGTGGGCTTCTCTGCTTCGGCTTCTGTTGGTGGCGCTTCAAGACCCTCAGCCTCCGGTGGCAATTTATAGTTCTCTGCAGGCAAGAGATCGTACAAATCACAGACTGTCTTGAAGAATACGTAGAGACCGCGCTCCGCTTCAACAGCCCAGAAGACACTCCTGTGCTGAAACCAAGCGTGGGCGAAGATACGATGAAGACGACGAAAAACATTGACCAAGTTTTTGACGCCAACGTTCTTGCTATGCGCATCGTTCAGAATCACGAAGCGACTTGGGAATATCTTCTGATCCGACACCACATTGGCAGCCCAGTCCAGCGTATGGCAGCAGTAATCGATGGCGCAACAGCTTTTGGGTTGCTCGTGTACTGCGCACAAGAATTGCCATTCGGATGCGCGCATTTCAGGACATGTGCTGGCGCTACAAGGGGGACTGTCGAAGAGGAAGCCAACAATCAGCGAGTTGCATTGTGAGATGAGAAATCGGCAAAGTTCGTAGAGCCATAGCGTACGATCGACTCCGTTAGGTGGCTGGGCAAGTTGAAGGGCTGTGTTACGGTTGACTGGGCGTGTACCCTGGCCAGTGTGGTGATAGTGGAGGGCGGCGAGGTGTTCTTGTAGAGAGAAGGCTGATTCGAGCTGGGGACACGAGTTAGTGGTGCTCTTCGCGCGGCTTGCTTAGAGCTGTTAAACCAACCTCACTCAGGGGTACTAAAGGAGGGCCAGTAGCCATATCGGCCGACTTGGTACCAGGGTGTATGCGCCTCTTCGAATGGGCATCAATCAGGGACTGTTCCATTTCTGTAGCTTGCAAGGTGGCCGCCGGACCACCAGATGGAGAGTTTGGGGTTATTTGGATTTCGGCCGGCGGAGGCGGACTGGGTAAGCGCGGCGAGCTCGGAGCCATGGCCATAATGAACGATTTTGCGCGGCGTTGTGTTGTCCGCTTGATTGGGAGTCAATGTTGAGAGCTGCCTTTGGCGCTTGGAGCTGTCGACAACGAATCGTAGAGCCAGATGCATGCGTTCCGCTAGAGTCATAATCCCAGGAACAGCTTGATAGGTGCATATCATGCGTCTATCAGGGAATATGCAATTAAGCATATCAAGATTTGCTTCCGTCTTGACTAATATGAGAGCTTGGCCACTTTAGTTATCAATTCAAAGATCTTGCAAAATAATTTGGCGGTTTCTGGCTCACTGAGAAGCAGCCAAAAGCTAATCACTTTACTTTGATAGTTGTGCTTGTCACAATCCACTACTGGCGTTTGTCACCACGACGTACCGCCCACCATGAATTTCGATGATGATGCCCCTCCAGAGCTGGTCGAGACTGCGCGGGGCTTAGATGAGGAGGAAATTACCGTCAAAGTGCCGATTACAATCGTCACGGGTATGTTAATTTAGGTTTCAATACGAAATGTACTTAACTGACTTGTATAAGGCTATTTGGGAGCTGGAAAGACGACGCTGCTGAATTACATCTTGACAGCCCAGCATGGCAAGAAGATCGCTGTTATCATGAATGGTAAGACAACGACTTGCGGATTTTAGCCTTATAGTAACTAATCGTTTCTAGAATTTGGTGATTGTGAGTTTAGTATATCCTCGCAAGGAACAAGATTTCTAACCGCAGCAAGCTCTCGATATTGAAAAATCCCTAACTGTGAATAAGGGAGATGAAAAGGTAGAGGAATGGCTCGAGGTTGGCAACGGGTGTATTTGCTGTTCTGTCAAGTATGTGGAAAGGGCCTTTATCCTGTTCAAACAAGAGCTGGAAACTAATAGCAACAGGGATACCGGTGTAAATGCCATTGAGTCGCTAATGCAGAAGAAGGGTGCCTTCGACTATATTCTGTTGGAGACGACCGGCCTAGCTGATCCTGGTAACTTGGCTCCGCTGTTCTGGGTCGACGATGGCCTAGGCAGCACAATATATTTAGACGGAATTGTCACATTGGTTGATGCAAAGAATGTTTTACGGAATCTTGACGACCCAAGCGGCAAGGTTGAGGGCCACGACCACGATGAACATGGTCCAATTATGACGACAGCACACGTGCAAATATCTCATGCAGATGTTGTTGTAATAAATAAAGCCGACTTGGTCAGCCAGGAAGAACTTGAGCAAGTCAAAGCACGAATTCAATCTATCAATGGACTTGCGAAGCTTCATATCACGGAAAAGAGCGTTGTTCCTAAGCTCGAAGGCTTTCTGCTCGACTTACACGCTTACGACGACTTCAACGAGACAGAGGCGAAAGCAACAGGCCACACGCATGTTGACCCAGTAAGTTTCGCATTAGCAAGTATTAGATAGAAATTACTGACAATACAGACGATATCAACTGTTACCATTCCGCTGCCCAAATTGCGTGGCGATCAACTGGACACAGTCGATCGATGGCTACGGGCAATCTTATGGGACAATGAACTCCCTGGAGGCACATTGCCAGAGAACTTTGAAGTACATAGATCAAAGGGTCGTCTTCTCTTTGAAGATGGTCAGACGAAAATGCTACAAGGGGTGCGGGAAATTTTTGAGCTCATCGATGCGCCAAAAAATGATGGAGAACTGCCATCAGAGGGCAAGATTATTTTCATTGGCAGGAAATTGGGAGATGTGGATTTTGTTAGCAGTTTCAAGCAGGCGATCGGTTGATTGACATGGAAGGAAAAAAATAATAGAATCAAAAGTTTGTGAAAATAGACTCTGACATTGTTAAAAGTCTCACATTGGCGCCATGGATTTACTTTTGCAAATCGAAAATGCAACCAAGTACTCCAGGTTCTGTGCAAAGGTTGCTTGCTCGTATCTAGATTAGCGCATGCCACAGATGCCTGTACTGAGTCGCGTGATTGGACAGAGTTGTGGAATCGGGGCTGACCCACTCGAATGCGGCCAACATTTCCCATGCAGGCCTTATTTCATTAGCCTTCGAAACAACGACACCACTTTGGAAGCTGGCAAGAATCAATCCGCAACACGTCACGACAGTAACACAAGGAACAGATCATCGCCAGTGAAGATAAGGAAGCGGTGCACTGCGACGAATTCTTTGTGCGACCTACTCTTCGCTCTCAATCATGAATCGACAAGGTATGGCCCATTCAAACACACACCTGCCGATGCTTCGCGACCCTGCAATCTTGCCGCCATGCGCCTGTGTTCGTCCCCGACTGGCGCAATCTGGCTCTTTCAAGTGAATGCGTCTAGTGATGCTGGACGTAGAGGGAGCTTCCTGCTGCACGAGCTAGCTTGTCACACCAAGCCGAATAGCTATCCCTTGCGCACTTCCGTATCTGCAGTGTGGAAGATCGCCATGACCAGTCCATGACACCAACCGCAAAGCGAGCAGCGTCAGAATTTGACTGAGCACAGAATTATTTTAAAGGCCTTGCCAAGAGGTGACTAATGGTTGTTTTGTCAGGAGCGGTACCACAAACATTACGGGGAATGCCTAGTGGATTTGGAGGTCAGCAGCAGCAACAACAACAGCCTCCTCAACAACAGGGTCGAGCGGTTTCGAATCGGTTACCGAACGGGAAATTAGGTACGACAGAGCGAGCGATATATGGCAGCGATGCAGCATAGCGACTGACACTGGTAGTAGGGAACAACGGCTCTAGCTGGGCATTTGGTGCAGGAGGCGGACCACCCATGGGATCTGCTGGATTTCAAGCTCAGGCTCGTCAACTGGGCGGAAACGTCAGTTTTGCTCAGAGCTTAAGCGGGTCGCAATCTGCGACGGCTCTTGACCCTTCGTACGTTCCTTCCACTTCGCTTCAGGCGGGTTTGATCTAGCTGTGAGGACCACGTGCGTTGGCGGCAACTGAGCTATTCTGAATATCTGAAACAACAAATCGCGGAATGATTGATGCCGCTGTACCATCACGGCGCGCGCCATCCCCAGATCTTGCCGGTGGGTTGGCGTATTCTGCTGTTGTCAAAGGGTACTTCTGGAGATCTCTGCCAACACTCTGCTCATAGGCGAAGTCAGCACTGCCAAGTATGTGTAAAAGGTGCTAACTGCTATTAGGGAATTCCCCTCACTATCGAACAACCCACAACTTGGAAACACACCACAGTCTTCGCTATGGTCAACGGCAGGTTCGAGAAATATCAGTGCTCCGGTGCAACAGCCTCCATCGGCCCAGCAACATACAGGACAAGATGATCTCTTCAACCCCCCTACAGGACGAGCTCCCTCCGCACAGGGATCATTTCGCTTCGGAAATCAAGGTGCTCCTGGCGCGCCTGGCTCGCAGGCACAAACCAGCAGCGTCGACGACTTTCCTCCACTGAATCGAACTGCCAATGGCGATGCTGGAGGAGACCGAGGAGCCAGTCTCATGTCATCACTCGGACTTGGGTCTATTGGAGGATCTTCTGGGCCGCCACCCTCAAATAGAGGAAACGGATTACTGAATGCTCTCTCAGCTAATACACGGGCGAATGAGCCAAGATCACCACCAGGGGTGGGATCCGATCAACAACAAGGTGAAGATGACGGTCAACAGCGATCATCGCAAATACGAGAAGCAGGGACCGGAAAACGAAGTGGTAAGCCCCAAATAGGAGGTCACCTCGGACATCAAAGTATACTAATAACCGACCCAGCCATGGAAGACGGTGCCCCTGTTAAGCTGAACGACGACACGCAAGAGGTAGTTGACCCCCTCGCAGGAATGCCGGCAGTAGACAAGTGGGGGATCAAAGGACTTAGAACACTGATGAACAATTACCCGGACTACCATGCGATGATAGTGGGCATGGACCCCAACTCTCTTGGCCTTGATTTGGGTTCTCAAGAGTATGTTGATGCCTTCAGATGACTCCCTGACATACATGTTGTGCGAAGCTAATCACTCTCCGCAGCCTAATTTCCAGCCAAGTTTACTCTCTTTTCGACGAAAGCCTCCCTAAGCCAACTGTTCACGCGAACAAGTTTAGACTGCCGGAATGTTATAATGTAACAAACGTCCAGCCGATTGAGACCAAGATCCAAAGCTTCAACGAGGAGACATTATTTTGGATATTCTACAGCTGCCCAGCAGATGTGAAACAACAGATGGCGGCAGTGGAGCTGTACGTTACAGTTGAAAAGGTCAAAACACGAGGATAAAGGCTAACTTAACGAAGGTACTCTCGAAACTGGCGATGGCATCGCAAGCTCCAACTGTGGCTCACTAAGGACGAACTCATGACACCTCAAATCTTGAGTCACACTCACGAGAGGGGCTATTACATTGTTTGGGATACTAACAACTGGCGGAAAGACAGGGTATGTTCGCAACACTGTGAGAGAATATCGGCAAAGCTAACCAGTACATATAGAGAGAAATCACTTTACACTATAGTGATTTAGAGACGGTAATGACGCAACCTCCCGTAGGGGCGTAAGCAGTCATAGCGTTTGGTACTTGTACTTAATTGCCTTTTGGTTGCCTGTGACTTGGAGGGCCAGAACTGAGGATATGATCGCTGTTAAAATAGCTGAGATAGCTACGTGTATGGATGATCAATTCTATCAGCAGCATATGACATGCATGTGACAACTTTAACTCTTGACAATATTACCATTGCTAGATTGCTGCATTATACGTGTTCGTCTCATGTTTGCAGGCTTATATCATGTTGGCAATGTAGGCGCCGAGCGGAATTAGCCGAGGTTCCACCACAGCGCAGTCCGAGCCGATACAGTGGCTAAATAGTCGTGGCGGTTTCGGGCTCCTTGGACTTCCCACGTCGCCATCCTCATTGACCAAACGACATTCTTTCACCTTTATCCTTTAAAACATAATCTCTTTACCGGATGTTTTGCATTTGTCGCATCATACATTGACATAATCGCATCGACATTGGCAAAACCACCGACGGCAACCCGACGCTGAAACTATCTCCCATAACCGCCCGCGTGATACCCTTGTTGCCGACAGGCCAACAGCCAACATCATGGCAAACGATCAAGTTTCGTTGCCTTATTTTCTGGCAATCATGGTATTTTCAGGTCTCATAATCCGCTACCTCTTTTTCTCTTCCCCACAAGGACGTACACCTACGCGAACCCCCGAAGCCTTGCAGCGATCGAGAGAACTGGCGGTAGAGCGCATACAACAGATGTTTCCGCAGGCGGAACGGCGGAGCATCTTGTGGGATCTTCAACGCAACGGTGGAAATATTCAGAACACTACGGAGAGGATACTTGCTGGCCGACTGGAAACTGTAAGTCTTCCCGCCTCGAAGCAGTGGGCACTTTCATGGAACGAGTACATTCCTAATCGCGTTATCATCTTAGCCCCCCGTGACATTTCAACCACCCGCCCCTCCTGGACAAGGTAGCTCTGCTACAGGATCCACTGCTACATCGACATCGTCAAGACAGCACAGTACAAAGTCTGCTCAACCCGACCTGATAACTCGCTACAACCTCAAGGACAAGTTGAATGGATCGGCAGCCGCGGACACAGGCAAGGGCAAGGGTTGGAGTTCAAACCGAGACGAGCGACAAGCGTCTTTGCAGCGACGTCGGGATGAAAT
The DNA here is from genome assembly GCA_028455935.1 of Simplicillium aogashimaense. Lineage (NCBI taxonomy): Eukaryota > Fungi > Ascomycota > Sordariomycetes > Hypocreales > Cordycipitaceae > Simplicillium > Simplicillium aogashimaense. The sequence continues at coordinate 3,076,171 of CM052007.1, read as the reverse complement.
GATTTTGGCTGCGCGAAAGAAGATGGAGGCAAAATTGGCAAGCGAGGCTGCCGCGAAGCCTGAAGCATGATGGGGATGGATAGAATTGGCCATTGCTTTATTAGCGCGCAGGGTATACTTTATCGAATAGTCATAATACGGAACAGCAGGATATGATTTTTCCCCCTCCATAAATTGACACAGTTGTGTGGCAACAGTGTTTGAGCGAATTGTACTTGAATGCAGCTGGTTATAGACGGAGAGTTGAGTCGTTGGTTGACAAAGCGTCGAGGGCCGGGGCTCACGCTAGAATGTACTCGCCTCGACGTGAGACACTGCTAAGACAAATCCCTGGTAGACAATAAAATAAGCGCACATGGCCTGTGTGAACTAAATGCAAAGGTGTCGATAAGAAAGCAACTGAAAAGTAGCCGCCCCAAGAGTTATTGCGTAGAAAAGCCAGCTCATGCAGCCTATCACATTGGCGTCGCTGCTGAGCCACCGCCTCAGCCTCAGCAATTGTCCCAAGACTGCGTCACCGCGGGGACCACAGCCCCACGTCCAGGTACTCACTTCTCTCTCACATTTCGCATGCCTGGATGTATAGGGAGACATTGTCTTGAAGACCTATTGTTGTTGCCAGGATTCTCGGTTTATTGAATTCTTAAAAGACAATAGGGAAGCTGCACCCTCGCGCGACCTGACGCTTACTGGCTTTTCTTTCTGCCTTTGCATACTTTCTCTGCCCGACTCGTCTTTTGTTTTGCAGCGACATCACTTTTGGCCAAACAAACCAACAACTGTTAGTTACTATCGTCATCTCGAGAGCGCGCTGCACAATGCTAATTCGCACATTTGCAGAAGGACCCAAGAGCCTTTCCGTTTTACACGCGAAATCTACTACAACTGTTTCGATCAACTCCCCAGAATCTTCTGCTGAGCCATCACAGGCGTCCATACCTCAGCACGACCCGCCGATACTATAGCATGTCAAATTTACAGCGAACTATCTTCTTCTTTTTATAGTAGAAAGAATTGTCTGGAGTTGCGGCTGCGCTGTTTAAGATAGCATCATGGCGCCTACACGCGACTATTATGCAGATTTGGAGCTGCCTCCGACGGCTGATATTCCAGAGATCAAGAAACAGTTTCGAAAGCTGGGTACGATTTCCCGGCTGGTTCGCACTCTGTAAACTAATCGCTGACGCTTTATCACAGCTTTGAAATACCACCCAGACCGCAACCCTGGCAGGGAGGAGGAAGTCAACTCAAAATTTCAAATCATTCAATCGGCACATGAAATTTTGACCGATCCGCAAACTAAAGCTAAATACGATGCTGGGCGCAGGGGTGGACGTGGTCCTACAGCTTCGGGAAAGACAGGAAATCCTTGGGCAGATGTAGGAAAGAATTACCCTCCTCCTCCACGCCGAAGTGCTGCCCCAAAAAATCCAACATCGGGAGCCGAACGTTGGCAGTCTCGATTCGGCCCCAGTGTGCCACCAACAGCGAAACAATATCAGTCGGCCGACTCCGAGACGAAGAAAAATGCAGCTCGAGCTTTTGAGAATATGCGTAGGTCGCAGTCGTCGGCAAAGAAGAATCAGCAGTTCCGATCTTCTGAGCCACCCCCTATGCCTCCCCGGAGCTCGCCTGCTAAGCAGCGTGCCGAAGCATCATTTGGAACGAGAAAGACCAGTGCTCAAGCACGCCCTCCTGTACCACCTGAAGCCCCGCCAAGATATCCTCAAGCTGAACCAGAGTCACCTCGCAAGTCTAGACAGGATCCTATGCCAGACCCGTTGAGGCAATTTCGCGAGCCACAGCCGTACCCGGATGATAGACAAAGTACGCCATATAGTACGCATGGTGGTGAACGAATAAACCCATTTGATGGTATACCGAATCGGGCTAAGAGTGCGAGAGAATCATCTCGGAGGGACGACTCATCCGCCTACGGATATGACGACGAAACATCTAGTCGACAGAGAAGCTCTAGTCTGCCAAGGAATGATAGCGTCGAAAACCTGCAAGTTCCTCCAGCCGGACAACGACCAACGTCGACAAGTGATGTTCCAAATGACTTCTCGAAATCCTCCTTCAAAAGTCGAGCAGAATCTCGCAGTCCCTTTGAGGGCGGCCGTGAGCGACCGAACAACATATCAGGTAAATTTTAGCACAACTTGGAAGTAACTCGATAATGTCTAACATGGAAATAGGTCAGAAAGACGCTGATGGACATTCCATGTATGATATACTCCGCCGGGAATCTGAATATCAGACACTCTACCCTTTGCACAGTCCGAGAATCCTTAAAGATACCGCTTTTACGACGCCCAGTGGCAGTCGTACGGCGTACTTCGCAAGAGAAGATTTTGAATCCCAAGTGCATATCATGATATCTGCGCTCATCAACAAAAAAGAACATCATCCTGTGTCAAGTGCACAAGATATATCTCCAGCATCCTATTATTACCCAATTTTGAAGAGAGATACTGACCAAAATCCTTACTCTAGCTTTAATTTCGAAGTGAACGACGAAACCTTCGTGCGTACGTCCCCTGATCATGCTAAATTAGGCAAAAGCAGTCTTGATGATATCAATACACAATTTGGTCAGCCGAATGAGAATGGAGCTTGGAAATTTGGCGCAGGCAGTGGCACAGAAGAAGATCCGATTTCTGTACCAGATCCGTCTTCACCGTCCAAGAGACCGACCATTCAGCGATCAGACACATCGGATCAATCCGACAGCCAGTTCAACGCGAATGGATGGAGCAACAAATTTGGGCCCCAGACTTTTGCGCCTCAGCAAAAGACGAATCCATCCGCTTCGCCCACGCGCGCCAGCCGAACTAATTCCAAGAAATCCAAGGCTAAGACTGCTGGAAGTGCCGCTGTTGTCGACAATAGCAGTGACGAGGATATTTACGAGTGGAGTGGACGCAAGCCACAAAATAACGGTCTTGTAGACAGCCCTCAAGCCATGGATATCGACTCCCCGCCTGTTACGTCAACGGATCAATCACGGCAAGGGGCACCGCGTAACATTCATGTTGAGCCAACTCGGCCTGAATGGCGTTCAGGCAATGTGGAAGCTACCGCTGCCAATCCTCCCGTTTCCCCAGATAAGCCTAGTGAGCCTGTGAAGTCGCACATGGGAGGCTCGGAAGACAGCGAAGAGTTTAGAGCGAGCTTTGCGGACCTAAAGAATGTGGCTCCATTCTCGCAGCAGAAAGCAGGCCTAAAGTCTTTCTTAGACTTGAAGGATAACCTGCCTTTCGAAAGCAAAGCCTCGACTGAGTCACCAATCAAACTCCCTAAGCCGCAGCCTCTAATCTTCCCTCCTCCCCCGGAAGCGCCTCGGCTACCTCCCACTGTGGCGGTTGATGGAATCAAACCAAACAGCGCGTCTTGGAGTAAGTATGTCGCCGATTTTCAGCACTACTTGAGTGAATGGGAGAGCTTCAATGTGAAGGTTGTCGATCATTTCGCCGCACGCAATGCCCGCATCTCGGAAATGAGAATGAACAAAGGTTACGACTTTCTGGCGGCGCGAAGTGACGTTGAAATCCAAGAATATTACAATTGGATTCAACAAGACAACGACGTTAGGCGACGATGGAATGCTGCTTGCGAGGATCATGAGGAACGATTTAGAGAATTCATGGCGTTTAGGGACAAGATGAAATGAGGAGCGACCGTAACGACTGATGGTATTGTTGGTTGGAGTATCGGCATCACGAGGAGATAGATACCCGTGGCATTGGAGATAGCGGACATGCATTTTGTTGGAGTTTTATTGCTGTATATGTTTTATCTACTTACATCAAAACGAGACACTGCTCTGAAGCGTTTGGCAGACACCATCTGACCAGCCTTTGTGAATTGGAGAGCTGGACGTGAAATGGTTGGAGGATTGGTTTTTGCAAGAATTGAATACACACATCGGCACAACAAAAGTTACATTTATTAACAATAACACCGCGTGGTGACTGCTTTTCGCTTGATAAGGATGTGAGGACCGTTCTGAATGAATAGCTGTCAACAACACATCACACAGTCACAGCGCTGCTCTGGAATACAATGACAGGACAGCTACTGGAGTGACGAAGCCAATGTTTTTCGGGACAGGCAAGTGGAAGCAGATGGCGGCGGGCAGCAAGTGACTGGTCGGCAGACGCGCACTCAGTCTCCTCTCACCTCTCTCTCAATTACGCCGTCACTGACTAGCAAGCCCCCCTTCACATTTCCTGGGATAAAAGACAGATTTCCCTTGTCCTCACATGCTCTTTCATCTCCTCCTTTTACTCCGCGCATCATTTGCTTTGTCTTGAGACAGGACCCCAGCCTCACCTCTGCCGTGCCCAGCATTTGGAGCTGCCAGCTTTCTTCGTTTCCTGTGTCGTCGACAACTTTGAACATCACCAACGAAATGGCTGATGGAGATACTGTATCAACTCCCTCCAAGAATGGAGAGGACCCAAAGTCGGTTACCATTCCGGCTTTCAAGGTGCGGTTCATCATATCCATCACCAACAGTCCGGCACTGACAGATTACGTACAGTATGAATTGATGCTCCGCGTCATAGGACAATTCCAGCAAGGAAAGTCCATCAATTGGTCAACCATCCACAGTGGGCATAAGGCCAGAAAGACTTTGTCCAACATGTGGGTGAAGGTAAGAGCAGAGATTGCTGCTCTGGATCCTCCTGTTGAAGAAGGCGCGGCCACACATACACCGAAAAGTAAGTACTCGGCCACTTATGACACATATCATCAAACTAAAATGTCTTAGGCGCAAAGAAGCGCTGCGTGAAGCAGGCCGGAGATGTTAATGAGAGCGATGCTTCCCCGAAGAAGAAGCCTAGAAGGACTGGTAAGACTGCCATGTTGATATCCAAGAAGCTACACTAACTCTGCAGTCGCAGCAGCTGCAACGCCACCGAAAATTAAAGAGGAGGAGGACTCTGAGGTTAAGGGTGAACCTATTAAAGAAGAAGGGGATTAGCAGCCTCACAATTGTTTGTGCTTGCGACCTTTCAGAATATGTGGCAGAATCCTCATACTTGGTGTTGGATGAATTAGAGATATGAAAAGCGGTTGATTAAGCAGCTTGGAGATCAGGTTTTGGTGGAAGCTGGCCATGGACCAGCTGAAGCAGATACCTATCAGTACTAAAGATTCGTAGAGAAGACTCGACAATAATATGGAAATATTGCCTTCGTAATGCCTGCATGGAATGATATGTTGAAAACGAAAGATGCAGCATGAACGATACACAACAAATATCGGCGCAGGGAGGTGTTGCTGTTGACGTCGCACAATGCAGGACGCGGCAAGGATGTCAAAAACCGGGGTAACAGCCAGCCGTCGTCACAAGACACCTCTTGGAAAATTTGGCGATACTGTCGATCGTATATGGGAGGACAGCGGCGCAAGTAACAGAGGCGTTAGCTGTTAATAGAACAAGGCAGCTCACACCCTCCCGGCCGTGGTAAGCAAGACATGGCTTCTGCAGGTGCGCATGTGGATCGAAATAGTGCAGAAACGAATCTGCAGGAGGAGCACGTCGCCAGCCCGGAGGGCACCCCATCCTGCAGGCAGATCCACAGACTGCTTTGAGGACGAAGGTAGTGGCGGATGGGTGGTGATTATTAGCGAGTTATTAATGGGTTGTACATAATGGGCCTGGCTGATTGCTGCTGTGCAGGCTTCACAGGCTGGCAGAGGCTAGTGCACCTTTTCCACTGGCAGGCCACTAAAAATACCCAGACCAAAAAAAAGGTGGACCGAACCAGGTATGCAGCCCATCAATGTACGCAGTACGGAGCACAGTGGCAGGGGTGTGGTGCGGGAGTCTAGTCTCTCTCCCTTGCCGCACTTGCTTCCCACCACCCTGTGCCTGGCCATGGGCTAGATATTGGAGACCCGCCGAAAGTGTAGCCCATCCGTTTTTTTTGTGCAGATTCATCATCATACTTCAGTGCATCACATGGCCTTGTTGCTACCATCCACCACCACCTATTGCAACATACGCCAGTCTCGATTTGTTGCCCGTATTGTGTTGTAAACGTCGGTTGAGAAGCTGTCTGCTGATATCATCCCCGTTTCTCCGCTTCGTCGAGTAAAAACGCCCGCACACGCCCGCCATTGGGGTACAAAGGAGACGACGACCATCGAATCTCCCGAACTTCACTTCTGTACATATTTGTGCAACCAATAAAGGGCGAATCTCAACCAGGCTGTCAAACTATCTACAAAAGGACTGCCTCTACCTACGAATTCCACGTCTCAGATCCGAACGCCGCCCCATCTTGTGATCGAAACTCGCAACGCGATAATCACACCAAACGCCGTCATGAACGGAACCCACGCTGCCGGGCGAGGCAAAAGAAAATCGTCAAATTCAACAGAAAACGGCCCACCGGCTAAGAGGGCGCTTAACGGCAAACTCTCGGCCGGGGACAATACCCCTGATGTGCAAATTGAGTTTGAAGAAGGTTCAGAGTTGGACGAGGTTGTCGATGGCCACGATGGCTTGTACTTTGACACCCCTGGGAGCTTGGGCGAGTGGCAGGACACAATCCAGAAGGTCGTTCGAAATGTCGTAGCAATTCGATTCTGCCAGACATGCGCTTTCGACACAGACCCGGCTTTGACCAGCGAAGCTACAGGTTTCGTTGTCGATTCAGAAAGAGGGTATGTATTGGACGTGCATCAACACCACTACAGGCGATGGGATAGCTAATGATCATTATTTGCAGATACATCTTGACGAATCGACACGTAGTCGGATCTGGCCCATTCTGGGGTCATTGTGTTTTTGACAATCACGAAGAAGTAGACTGTTATCCAGTTTACCGCGACCCGGTACACGACTTTGGTATTCTTCGATACGACCCCAAAGCGCTCAAATACCTACAAGTGGAAGGATTGGATCTCAGCCCTGACCAGGCAAAGGGTATGTTACGAAGTGAGAGGACCCATGGATTATTACTAACTGGTATTGCAGTCGGTGTCGAGATTCGAGTTGTTGGTAACGATGCTGGCGAGAAGCTAAGTATCCTGTCCGGTGTCATTAGCCGTTTGGACCGCAATGCACCAGAATATGGAGAAGGCTATAGTGACTTCAACACGTGCTACTACCAAGCAAATGCCGCTGCTAGCGGTGGTAGTTCTGGAAGTCCAGTCGTGAGCAAAGATGGCAGCGCGGTAGCTCTTCAAGCCGGTGGACGATCTGACGGTGCCTCCACCGATTATTTTTTGCCCTTGGATCGGCCACTGCGTGCACTCAAATGTATCCAAGAAGGCAAGCCAATCACACGTGGTGATATTCAATGTCAGTTTTTGTTGAAACCATTCGATGAATGCCGAAGGCTTGGTTTGAGCCCTGAGTGGGAGGCTGCCATGCGACAGGAATTCCCCGACGAAACCAACATGCTTGTAGCCGAGATTATTCTTCCGGACGGCCCATCACACAAGAAGATTGAAGAAGGCGATGTTCTGATCAAGGTCAACGGACAGCTCATCACCCAATTTCTTCGTCTTGACGACACTCTCGATTCAAGCGTCGGCAAGACTATCAAACTCCTCCTGCAACGTGGTGGCGAAGATGTCGAGGTAGAAATTGAGGTTGGAGACCTGCACAAAATTACACCTGATCGCTTCGTGACTGTCGCCGGCGCCTCCTTTCATGATCTCTCGTACCAACAAGCAAGACTCTACGCGGTCGCCGTCAAGGGTGTCTACGTATGCGAATCCGCTGGATCTTTCCGTTTCGATAACACAGACAATGGATGGATCCTTCAGACTGTTAACCAGAAGAAGGTTCCTGATCTAGACACTTTCATCGAGGTGATGAATACTATTCCCGACAGAGCTCGAATTGTAGTCACATATCGCCACCTCCGCGACCTTCACACCCAAAACACCACTGTTCTGTACATCGATCGCCACTGGTCTTCTAAGATGAAAATGGCGATCCGCAACGATGAAACTGGTCTCTGGGATTTCACTGACCTCGGGGACCCTCTCCCTCCTGTTCCGCCTACGCGGCGCTCTGCTTCTTTCATTGAGCTGGACCACATGCCACACCCCGACATTGCGAAGCTGATTCGAAGTTTCGTTCATATCAGCTGTACTATGCCAGTGAAGCTTGATGGTTTCCCTAAGAACCGAAGATGGGGAATGGGTCTTGTTATTGACGCCACCAAAGGTCTTGTATTAATCTCGAGAGCCATCGTTCCTTACGATCTCTGTGATATCACAATTACCATTGCGGATACTATCTATGTTGAAGGCAAGGTTGTCTTCCTTCACCCTCTCCAAAATTACGCCATTGTGAAATACGACCCCTCACTCGTAGATGCCCCCGTTGAGAGCGCGAAGCTTAGCAGCGAACACTTGACCCAGGGCGCGAAGACTTATTTTTTGGGTTACAACAGGATCGGCCGTGTTGTACATGGTTCCACAACCGTCACAGAAGTCACAGCAGTGGCTATTCCTGCCAACTCAGCCGCTCCAAGATACCGCGCAATCAATGTCGACGCTATCACGATCGATAGTAATCTCGGCTCATCTTGCAACAGTGGCGTGCTCGTTGCGCCCGATGGCACTGTTCAAGCCTTGTGGTTGTCCTACCTTGGCGAGCGCTCTGCGTGCAGCCAACGAGACGAGGAGTACTATCTTGGCTTGGGATCGCCAACTTTGCTGCCTGTTATTTCAGCCATTCACAAATCTGAAGTGCCAAAGCTAAGAATGCTTTCTGTGGAATTTCGATCTATTCAAATGACACAAGCATCAGTGATGGGCGTTTCCGACGAATGGGTCAAGAAGGTGACAAAGGCGAACCGATCCCACCACCAGCTCTTTATGGTCAGCAAGCGCACATTTGAAAGAGTTAACCAGCCAGTCACTCTTCTTGAAGGAGATGTGGTTTTGACGTTGAATGGAAAGATTTGCACCACGATCTCGGATTTCGATGTCATGTACACGAACCAGGTTTTAGATGCCGTCATTGTTCGAGAATGCGAGGAAATCCACTTGCAACTGCCAACAGTATCAGCCGACGATATGGAGACGAAACACGCCGTCTTTTTCTGTGGCGCTATTCTGCATCGCCCTCATCAAGCTGTGCGGCAGCAGATCAGCAAGCTGTATAGCGAGGTCTATGTTTCCAGCAGAATTCGTGGATCGCCTGCGTACCAATACGGAGTTGCGCCTACGAACTTTATCACTCATGTGAATGGAGTACCAACACCCGATCTTGACTCATTCATTGCAGAGACACGGAAGATCCCCGATAACACTTGTAGGTTCTTCAGATGCTGCCTGATTTTCGTATTATACTAATGCAATAACAGATTTCCGCCTCAAGGCCATCACCTTTGACTGTGTGCCATGGGTTATTACAATGAAGAAGAACGATCACTACTTCCCGATGATGGAGTGGGTGAAGGATAACAGCGAGGAATGCGGTTGGAAGCGCATTACCTACGAAGGCAAGGAAGTTTTTGAGGGTGAGGCAACCGATGGCGTCCCGGCACCCCCTGAAGATACTGAGATGGAAGCCTGAGCTGCGTCGGTCATGTCGTGATTTGGCGTGCCTAACCCTCTGCCATGGTATGTAACCAAGACTTGGGAGGACGCGTGTACGAAAAAAAAAGAGGAAGTTAACGGTCTGTAATATTTAATATGGATATTTGGCGTTCAGGGCTATGAAGGATCACATGGAGTTTTCTGGAGCTTTTTATTTTGCGTAGTTTCAACACCAACTGCATGGACAAACTTGGTGGCTGAAGTTTGGTCCTCGCCATGTTGTAAAGACAGCTGAGCTGTTAGTATTTGCAAATAGATAGAGTTGAAGGTACTTATAAAGCTTTGAACTGTCCATGGTATATTGATTTAGAACAATCCAGGCAAAAACGAAGAATCCATGACCTCGTTACTTTAATAACTTGAATACTTTTGCAAGGCTGCCTGGCCGCATTGGTAGTGGGTTTGGGGCTGGTTGCTGCCCCACGGTCATCCTGCGGGGCAACATTCAACCTGCAACATCCCACCTCTTGTCTTTCTTTGTGCACTCGTGCTTTCCCTTCAATCTTCTTGCAATCTAATCCTTGAAAAGTTTGTCCTCATATATTCGAGTTCAAGGATATAAATCTCTACGATGGCTCCAGGAGCATCACTTGTTGTACGTCAGAAACCTTAGGAATCTCCCCACAAGTGGAAAGCGATGACGCAATGTGCTAATCGAAGCTCTCGCGATGAACAGACTAAGCTCAAGGTGCAGCTCAAACTGACGATTGCGAGACTGCGCATGGTACAGCAGAGAGATGAGCAATTAGGAAAGACTCAGCGAAGGGCTATGGCCCAGTTACTTGAGGCGGGTAAAGTCGATTCCGCGACGATCCGGGTCGAGAACATTATTCGATCCGACATCACGAGCGAGCTTCACGAAATTCTAGAACTATACTGCGAATTGTTGCTTGCGCGAGCAGGACTTCTCGATGGCAATGTAGTAGACCCAGGATTGGAAGAAGCGATACACAGCTTGTTGTATGCTGCACCCAAAACTGAAATCAAAGAACTTACCACGGTGCGACAACTACTGGCCGAGAAATACGGAAAGGAATTTGTGCTGGGCGCCATGGAGAATGCAGATGGAAAAGTAAACGAGAAAGTCATCAAGAAGTTGAGCGTCGAGCCGCCGCGACAAGAATTGGTTCAAGGCTACTTGGAAGAAATTGCACGAGCATATGGCGTGGACTGGCCAAAGCGAGCAAAGGTCACACCGCCGCCACCAGACTTCGAAGACGATGATGATAAGCCGTCTGGTGGACAAGCTCAAAAGGAGTTGGCGGAAACGTTAACGGCCACATCAGCAGAACCAAAATCTTTGTCATCGGTGGACAATAAGGCAGCTTCTAGTGAATTTGGGCCGTCGAGCCCGGTGACCGTGACGCCGAGAAAGATGACGACGGATAACATACATCCTAAAGTGACTCTGGACTCAGTGGAATTGAAGCCGAGTGGAAATACTGCGACACCATCAAAGAAGAAGAACGAGCCGGATGGCGCAGTGCCTGATATTAGTGACTTGGAGGCAAGGTTTGCTGCACTGAAGAAACGCTGAATGAATCGGGATAAGGATTACGTATATAGATGTAGCGACCATTTATGGAGTTAATGAATCATGGGAAATTTCTTATTAACGAGCTGACAAGTGTCGCGTGTGCAAACGGCCGCCGTGACTGCCTGCCAGTTGCGAGTGTCCTCTACCCCTACGCGAATCTCTTGCAAACAACCTAGCTTTGACCGCTGAGCTGCTCGTACTTTTGCGTGTTTTGGAAAGGGTTGAACTCTTGGCCTTTTGTTTTTCTCAACTCTCTTACGTACAGCATTACCAAGGAGTCACAACATCAACTATGGATACCCCGGAACAAGTTCTCGCCCTTGTCCGAGATACACTTGGATGCAACGGCGTCCGCAACTTCTTTGACTTTGCCCAACTTCGGCAAGACACATTGGAGAGACGGATTGAAAGAGTCTCAAAGGAACTCACGTCGTTGAACAAAGTATCTATTTGCGTAGTGTGGCTCATGGAGCGAATGCTCCGCACCAACAAAGCAGCAAGGCGACAGGTGGTGGAAGAATGGGTCAACTATGTATACCAAGGCGAGTGTAGCCGGGGAATGATTCTAACAGTTTAGGAGAGTTGTTTGAATTATAGAACCGACAGCGTTGGAAGATCTTCCACATTTAACGAAGACATGCAGCTCGTCGAAGACGAAATCGTCAGGCAGATGGAAACGCTGCTCGAACGCCGTTCCCGACGGAGAACTACTACTGCAGAGGGCGGGACTCTTTTGTTTTCGCAAGATGAACCCTCCTATAGGAGAAGGGACAGACGAAATACCGATAGGTGTCGAGGACAGCATTATTCTCCACCGAGGGGCAGACACTCAGAGTTGCAAATAGACAAAGATGGTTCTATGAAGGACAATCGTGATGACCAGTCTTCACAAATCCCTGATTCGCCTTCCCCCAAGAAAGTAGAATATCCTTGGGGAATCAAACAAAAAGAGAGCCTTTCCGCTTTGAAAGGTGAGTAGCGATCTGCCAAATGTATGGTTGAGTGTTAAGAAAAAGTAATAGAACCGCGCCCGACGCTTCCACTCGGCAGCGTGCATACGTTAACTGGACTATTGAATCAAGTCTATGATAAGAAATCAGATGACGTAGATGTACCTTCTGAGAATTCTCAAGCACACCCGGGCGGCCGCCATGGCAACGTACACCTCGATGGCGATGCCCGCAAAATGGTACATGGCGGCCAAAAAGGACCGAACAAGGATCAGTGTCAGCCCACTGGCCAAATATCGCGAAGACTCTCTATGTCAACGGCTAACATTGGAAATTTGAAGCTCTTGTCGGCCAAATCATTTGAGCCAAATCAGAAGTTGTTTGCGGGAGGATCGGGAGCCAATGGATGTGGCAACTACGATTCGTACCTCAATCCGTACGAAACCCAACCCGCCGAGCTACCGGGCATAGACAGTGAACAGAATATGAATGGCAGTCAGTCATCTTGGGATGTAAGTCTATTTCATTCGTGACTCCGGTGGCATGCCGCTAAGTTAAACAGAAGTCAAGCGACGTGGAGCCTAGCGAAACAGCTCGTACTCCGGTGGGTGGCAACTCTAGTATTCGCCGGGCCAACGAATTCTTGAATGAATTAGGATCTACAGATATATACAAACGAAAGTATGAGACATTCGAAAACGATATGGGGATATCGGCGTCGGAACCAGAACTAGCTCCCAAGCGAGTAAGAGGAACAGAATGGCCGGATAGTGACGCCTCCAAGAACGTGAGCGCATCTGACGACACCACTGCGAACGGAATGAATGCAGCCGAAGAGCGAAAGCAGACATTGTATCACCCTTTCATCGCTGCTGTCAAGAGAGTCTACGGTGGGGTTTTTAGAAAGAAACCGGAGCGCAAGACCGCCCTGGAGATTTGGGAGGAGACAGGACCCAGGAATGACAATGCGCCATGTTAGCTGGGGTATAATCTATGGGTATTGAAAGCCGAGATTTGGGAGTGAGGCAGATGAAGTGAGGAAAATAGAGCAATAGTATTGAGGGCGGCATGATATTTACCAGTCCTGTACAAAACGCCATACGCCGCATTCGCTAGCTGCGATGAAAACAAAATTATCATCACCAAAACAAAATCCTAAACCGTTTCCCATATGTAACAGATGCAAAAATACCGCTCTTGTAACATTGTTGCCCTCCAAGTTTGTTGATCGGATCGAGCGGCGCAAATGCTTATTCCAATTTGTCCAGATGTTCCAACCTCGTCAAAACGACTTGTTTACTCGTTTCCTCAATTTCTCCCGCGAGGAATACTTCATCAAGAATCGCATAGACCTTGTAAAAGTTAAAAACGAGGTCAAGCTCACAGACATTTCCGAAGAAAGCATCGAGGACTTCAACGAAGAAATGAATGGCTTCGAGGTAGGCTAGCTCATTGTCATTGGTGTCGACGCACACACAGAAGAAGAGGCCGGCGTATCGACGGTAGACAATCTTGTGATTTCGAAACTCGACGAAATTGGATTGGTATTTTTGGTCTCGGGGGGCGACGAGGCGATGGACTTCGCCTTTGAGCTTTACCTTTTCTTCGTCGGTGAAGGGGGCGTACCACTTTGCTAGACGGGTTTTGCCTCTGGGGAAAAAGGTTAAAGGATGTTGGGAGACATGGGAGGAACAGGGAGAAGGGTGCTTACTGGCGATTTTGGATGAGGATGTAGGATAACATGGTGGATGGCGCATGAGGATGGGAGGTGGAAGGATTCGTGATGGAGGTCTTGGTTGTGTTGTAGTAGATGGCGGGGCATTTGAGGACTCTGTGGTACGTACCGCTGTGGTGTGTAAGCTTAAAAGGTGGCTACGTTGGGAAACACCGTTGGAGATTTGACTTTAGTTGGAGCGTTGATGGTAAAGACAGTTTGTTGATTAAACAATTATTGATTGAATTCTTTTTTTATTTTAAATGAAGAGAAGGAGTGTTGCTGAAAATATGCGGTGTGTTGATGCTGTGATTCGCCGCGACGGCATCTACAGCTCCCAATGTACGAGAAAGGATGTGTTTATTATAATTGAATTCTCAAATATTTATATGCATCAGAAATATCACGGTAGCCATTTGGCCGACTTCATAGACAAATTTGTACTTGAACTGGTCAAAGTTTGTCGAAGTGATCAGGTCCAGTGGCCCACATGGATCTTCCCTTACACTGCCAAGACGGAAATCTTCAGGCTAAGGCAATGACTTCATTTGGTCATCTGCACCCTCATCCCAACACGCATTGGTCTCATACCTTGTCGCACCTTGTATGTACCGTCCAACGCAGCTCTTGATCTACTATCTGCGCATATGAACCTCGAACTGCCCGTCGTCACATTACGATAATGCCACCATCGCTATCCAGCCTGCCATGGCCAAAAATCCGTTCAAGGCTGTCATCCACATCGTCTGGGGCGACTGGCAGACGAACCAGCCATGGCAGAGGATAGTGAAATATACGATTGCCTGCGTAATTTCAGTCATCATTGCCATATTGCCAACCTTCAACAGACGCTCGGCGTTTCTCGTACCAATGGTCACGGTTTTTGCGCATCCTGGTCAGCGGTCTGGCATGATGATTGAGTCGCTGCTCATGATTCTCATTGGCTCCCTCATTGGGCTTCTGTGGTCTCTGCTGGGTTTGTTCTTGTCGAACATGTTAGTCGAAGAAAACAAACCAGCTGCGTATACTATTCGGGGGCTGTTTCTCGTCGCCGCAGTTCTCGTTCATGGTTTCGTCCGGTCATCAAGCCCGCGCCTGTTCAACTTTGTGTTGTTCCTCTTGGTTACTTCCATCATTACCTTGCAGGTTCCAAATAATGCAAAAGCACTGTTGTTCACAGACATCTATGTACCTATTCTTCTTGCTGGCGCAGTTCTCCTGGTCGTCAACGTTGCCGTCTTCCCGGAGCTGTCTAGTAGTTATCTAGGCTCTGCTACGATACAGTCTATATCCGAGGCGATGGAAACTTTGAATCGAGCTACGTATTGGTTTGTCACCCCTGGAGGTGACTCGGATGAGGTGAAAGAGCAACGTCTTCAGCGTATTGCCACAGTCTCAAGTGGTGGCCGCAGCCAGTACGTTGTCTGGTACGCTAGACCTTTCACCAGCCGCTTTCGCAAGAAGCTTCACGCACGATTTCCCAATCCTTTCAAATCTTCAAACAAAAGCGACCCTTTTGTCACAAATCCCATTAATATGACATCAATCGCAAAACTTACAGAAAGGAAACCGAAACTTCGAAATCAGCTTCGGGTCTGTCGCATGGCCCAGGAAGAAGTCAATTTCGAAATATCATTATCCGCTCTTAGGCCATCTTCAATGAAACCAGTAAGTACGGATGGTATGAAAAACTTAGTCCAGGAAGTTGTCACGCTCATTGGGGCCTGCGAGAACAAGTTCATCTTGCTTGGAGCAGACGAAGACCAGGAGGCGCATAAGCACACAGCACATACAGGGGCCGAACATGACCCCGAGAAACCTCGATCTAGGAAAAAGGCGCGAAAACTGCGGCCTGTTGATAACGCCAAGCCGATTCGTGAAATAGAAGCAGGTAGTGCTGAGCTCCTCGAATCGGTTCTGCGACGCATTCGAGAGCCAATAATGTCCTGCCAAAGATCTATGGAAGATGCAATTCATTTGCTTACAATCTGCTTGGCCTATTGTTTCGACGTTAAGAGATTACCATCCGGTGCTACCGTGCCGCAAGGAATCTGTTTAGAGGAAGTTGACTTACTCATTGACAAGTTTACGGACAGCCTCACTGCCTTCGACATCGAATCCTCCGACGCACTTAAACAGGCTGCCATGGATAGGTTGGGGCAATCGGTTGACCTAATGCCTCGCATGGAGACATTTCTTATCTCATCATTCATTCTTGCCTTTCGACAATCAGCCTCCCATATCATGCTCATGCTTCGACATGTGCGCAGCCTAGTAGAGCAGAGGCAAAACAATGCAACAAAGTCAACTCTATGGTTGCCAACAGTCGCTAACTTTAGAGAATGGCTCAGGACCGGCGGTGAATCAAACGTCACAACTGCGCCAGAAATCACGAGGCAGCCCAACAGTGATGGACACGTCACACCACCCAGGTCGGGCACAGTTACACCCGGTAACTCTAGTCAAGAGAACATCTTGCAGACTGGAGCTAAAGACGAAGAAAGCGGTTTAGCCAATTCACATTCATCTGAGAAAGATGCAAAAAGGCCAGAGAAAAAGAGTAACCCCAAACAAGCAGGCTTGCTCTCCATTGTGAGACACAAAACTGCAGACGCTATTGAATGGGCACAGAAGTCTAGTGACTTGGTCTACGCGACCAAGCTCTCTATTGCCGTTATGCTCGTCAGTTGGCCAGCTCTTGTCCCTTCTTGGAACCAGTGGTACACCGAAGTAAGAGGAATATGGGCACCCATGCAGCTCATCCTGGTATTTGAGCTTGCCATCGGCACTTCGTTCCTAGCGTTTTTCGTACGACTGTTTGGCGTCGTTTTCGGAGGAGTTGTAGGCTATCTCTCTTTCGAAATTGCGCGAGGCAACAAGGTTGGAATGGTCATTATTCTAGCCCTTGGCATTGCCCCATCAATCTATATCCAAGTCGCGACTAAATATGTCAAGGCAGGCATGATTTCCATAGTGTCAATGACCGTCGTTGCACTTTGTAAGTCCCGTGTCCTGCGCTTCTTTACTAGCGACAGAGCTAACAAGCATTAGCCACCGTGAGCACACACTCTCCAGCTTATGAGGTCTTCTACAAGCGACTCGTCGCCTTCATTATAGGCGGGCTCGTTGCCATGCTCATAGAAGTCGTCATATACCCCGTCCGCGCACGCGACCGCCTAGTCGTATCCCTCTCCTCTTCCGTCCGCTACATCGAAACCATGCAGGCCGCCGTCGCAGTCGGCATAGACCAGCCCGAGAAGCCCAATTTTCGCTCTCCGCTCCTACATGCCCGCTTCAAGCGCGCCAAGGAGAAAGCTCAAAATGCCCTTACAGATGCCGAAACGTTCCTTCCCTTCTGCTTGACGGAGCCACGACTCAAAGGAAGCTTCAAGCCACTTGCTCCAATCTACGGAGAGATCATATATGTGCTACACCAAATAATCGACCGCATGACCAATGTAGTGCAGCTGCGCCGCGCATACGGCTCATCCATCTTAGAGGACCTCAACCCGAAAGTTTACACGAGCAGGCGCAACGTTGCCGGTAGCTGCACCATGATTCTCTTCTGCGTCAACGAGGCTCTCACTACATGGCTCCCGCTGCCGCAATTTCTCCCGTCAGCTCGGACCGCACAGCTCCGCCTAATCAACCGCGTGCGCGACATATTGAATGCCGAAAGCGCCAAGGGCTCGACATCTCTACTTCGAAGACATCTCACAGCATATAAAAACGTGGGCGAATCGACGGCCAAAATGATTACGCAGCGGAAATTTCTGTCGTGGAATGCAAGCACAGCAGGCCAGATGGAGATTATCGAATACTTGGAGGAGTTGGTAGATTTGGTCAAGTTGCTCGTAGGAGTGAATGCCTTTAGAAGTGGAGTGTTTGAGACGCCAACGTACAGGCAGTACATGCGACAGATGCAGAACTTGGAGCAGGAGCAGCAGGTACTAGAGCAAGGGTTTCGTGATGAAGTAGCTGGAGAAGAAAGTACTGATGTGATTACTGGAA
The DNA here is from genome assembly GCA_028455935.1 of Simplicillium aogashimaense. Lineage (NCBI taxonomy): Eukaryota > Fungi > Ascomycota > Sordariomycetes > Hypocreales > Cordycipitaceae > Simplicillium > Simplicillium aogashimaense. Next base: position 3,058,380 of record CM052007.1, on the reverse strand, counting down.
GACGACGAGCGGCTACGGTTGGAGAACAGGCGATGCAGCAAATTAGAACAGCGGAGGATGGTGAAGATGATGAGAATAACGTGGAGGATATACCCCTCAGTTTGAGGAGAGTTGGGACACGGCTAAGGAGAGGCAATGCTGCAGCTAGGAGAAGGGCTTTCACAGTGGGAGATGGCAGATAATCGGCATGGTATATATGTCGCCCACAGACGAACATATCATCTTGATTGGCATAAATGACTTACAAACTCCAAAATCCGCCCAAATTGTATTCCGTCCCGCTGAAGTAAAACAAAAACATGGCGCCTTCCAATCATATATATCATACATAAGCAATCGCCGGCAAGAGAACATGGCAAAGCAAGACCACCTCAGATAATGTTGAGCGGCGTCTTCTGCGGCAGTTTGGTCTGGTTCAACATGGCACGAGTCTTCTTGGGCCGTTGTTGGAACCTGCGAAACGCTTCCTGAACGTGACGGGGCTCTATGGGGGTTCGCCCTTCACTGGGAGGATCAAATAGTCCATGCTGATGTTTCCTCTTCTTATCACCTGCATTGTCGCCACCATTTTGAGCGCGGGCCATGTCTTCTTGTTCCTTGGCTTTCAGAGCCGCTTCTGTCAGCGTTTGGACCATCTCAAATGTCAAGAAACCAAGGATATCCACAATATCGTCGGATGGTTTGCTGTCCGTAACAATGCCAAATCCTGCCCATTCGCGAAAACGCTTGCCCTTGCGCCATGTGAAAGATGCCTGACGATATTCTGACCAGGTCACGTATTCCTCCTTCGTCATTGCCTTGGTGCGCTCGTCGGCCTTTCGTAATCGCTGTAGAGTTATGTAATTCATCTCTTCTTCCTCCTCATCATCTTCGTCATCTCGCTCAGGAACTTCTACGTTATAAAAGGATGCCGCTTCCCACGGCAAGCCGACTTTTGCCTTCTTGTTCTTTTTAGCCGCCTCGTCGACAGGTCCACCGCCGACCACTCCTCCAGTAGGATCATCACCAGCAGCGAGGTCTGCATCAGCACCCTTGTCGTCGGAATCTTTGATGTTTTTGCGTACATCTTTCCATGAAAGAAATGTTCTTAAACGCGAGACTTTGGCTTGGTCATGGCGAATCTGAAAGATGAGGTCGTTGGTGCTGATTGATTTGGACCCTCGACGAGAGGCGAGTTCTGTGCAATTTTTCAACTAACATGAGTTAGTGGGGAGAGCTGTAGAAGAGAGCTGAGGGAGAAATCTTACCAACTCGATAACCTGTTGTCGCACGATATCTTCGATGATTCCAGTAGTCTCAACTGAAGGTTCCGTGGTTTCACCAGAGACATACATCATCTGTTGAATAGTGTCAGTTATCATCACCTTTGAGGTAGCGTCCAATGACACCAGTCGCACTGTCGTCGCCTGCCGGCGGAAGCTATTCCTTGCATGCCAAAGCATAGCAGCCTCATAGTATGCGGAGTATTCCATTGCTTACTCTACAGACCAACAAATGAGGCCATGAGATCAGACTTCACTCGAAGTTTTGTGATGTTGAGCAGCCCAGTCACTTGATACGTGGACAGCTGGCAGCGGCTGGCCATCGAGCATCTCCCACTCAGTTTGTGTTCTCAATCCAAACCACTCAATCGTTGATAGCATAGTATATGACGCAGTGAATCCCTTCCCTTGAACAACCGCAACCATGTGAATTCCGTAGCGAACTAATTCTTACCTGGCTAATTTCCTGGCGGTACTTGTACTGCCTATCCTTTGCGTCCGCCATGATTACTGAAGGCCGTCGTTAATCCTGTAATAATCGATGGCCAACGTAGCGATGAGCAAAATCCGCGAGTGTTATGAATATTCCGCTTCCGAAACGCTTTGCCCTTGACAAAAAAAATAGATAGATATCCAAGAAAAGAGAAGAAGGCTATTGAGGTGAAGCAAAGAGGTGAAGCAAGGTATTGTATGGGATGCGCAGGTGAGGAAGGCAACCGTGACTTCCTAATAATGAAGGCTGAAGCGCCAACGAAGCGAGCTTAGGAGCTAAACCTGTGAGAGATTGTCGCTGTTATTAAATATTATGAACAGGATTCAAACAATGCGTCGACGCCGACGCCCTGTGATTAAGCGATGAATTGTAGATGTTAACGCCTGTCCTGAAGTCGGAACGCGACCAAATTGGCAGCGGCAGTGATTCAGAGGTTGGGACTCCGCACGTGACGCTCCAAAGTAGGAGCGACGCCGCTGAATGGGCTTGAACTATCTTGATCTGTGATAAAGTATACTTCTTGACCTGAAAATTCTTCCAAATTAATTTTTACCCTCTATAGGGCTAATTGATTCGAACCCAGTTCCTTTGAATGCCCACGAAACAATGTAGTGGCCGGCCAATAACTTCCACTCTTCAACTTCATCCAGGCCCTCCAATCCATCGACTCTCTCCTTCTCCTCGCTGTCTACCCAATAATCCCAGACATTGTCTATCGTCATAAACTTCACTGTTGAAAATCCATTATCGCGTAGCCGTTGTACTTGATCGTTACTGTTTCTGAATTTCTCCAGTCCCGGCATGCGGATGCCTCGTGCAGCCAGATTCAAAACCATAGTATTGCCAAAGGCATCGTCCAAGTGCATTGGTTCATAAAGCACCACTGCCAGATTAGCTGTTGGGCTTCCAAAATATTTCAAGACACGCTCTGATTCCTCTTCTTTGAGGTAACACAGACAACATTCCGATAATAACAGTGTTGGAATATCGTTGCGCAGTCCTGGCAACGGCTTCTCTTCTTGCGTGGTCAACTCGCGCAAGTCAACTCCGTGGCAGTAATATTGACCGCCAGTAGCTGGAGAGCCGCTCCAACTCCCATGTTCATCCGTTGAAATATTTGTCAGTATTTTGGACAGAGCGGGGGAGCTGCGGACCGTATGTGCTTTTTTGTTACTCGTCACAGCGAAATCGAGCTCGTGATACACCAAGCCGTCATGCTGCCCTTGTGCAAATATGCGAAATGGCCTGGTGTCCGTTCCAGCACCTAACGATATAATCTGCTTCAAGTTAGGCCCTCCACCTAAGCCAGGTCTTGTTGAGAGAAACGCCTCGATCAACCTATCAAGCGCAGTCGTTCTTGCGTAGGTGCCTACCCAGTATCAGCAAACTCGAACAAAGCCAGGTATGAGGCAATGGCAGAAGTACCTCGATTGATGATAGGCAGTCTCCGCGTTGGAGGTCCATCTGCTCTCGAGACAAAATAAATGGCGTAAGGGTCGTGTAAATATTCCAAGTCAACTGCGCTCATCCGCGAGACTGCGGCATCTGTATCTGTGCCCTGGACCGCCGCATCAGGTTGGGGTGCACCTCTGCCACTTTGACCGCGACCTCTGCCTCGGGGCCCTCCTCTGCCGCCTCGGCTACCTCTCAAAGAGAGAAGATTTGGTATTGATGGAGCAGACATGGCGGTTTGTCAGAACCCAATAGGCCACGCCGCTCTTTTGGTAATGTAGTTGCACTGGGCGAGTTTCAATACTGGAGGGGCGTTGGCTTTGGTGGGGTTATGTGTTGAACTCGCCATGACGTGCAGTCGGATGCAACTTAACACATCTCAACTTCACCAATAGCGAGTAATTATATTGCAAAAAAATACATAGTCAAGGAGAGCATTCGTTTGAAACTGAAATGGTATTCAACGGGATTGCACGATTGGTCTTAACACACCAGAAGATTTGCTAATATTTGAGACAGCGTTGGCATTTCTCGTCATCGAGCAACCACACACTGGTAGCTTCCAAGGTAGGGACCAACTGTTCCAAGAAGTGTTTTTTTCCTTGACCAGTTTTTGCTGCTGTCCTATTTGCTCTGCTTCAGTCGCAGCCACATAATTGAGAGGACGTTGTAGAAGTCGACTGTCCCGCCAAAGGTGATTTCACTCAACAGCGACAGGTAGGCAGATTGCACGTGTGGAGCCGCCTTGGGTTCTATCGCGATGTAATTTAAGTATAGCGTTTAGATACAGATACCCTTATAGTCAGAAAGCGCCTAGTTTTCCATTTAAAGGTTGTCATAATTCTTTGGGTCGCATTTTGGGTTATAGCTCGACGGTGTGTATTGGTTGCCTGGAAATGGAATATCAGGAAAAGCGTTCCTGAAAGATGTGTTCAACACACAGCTTAATAAACAGATGCCGTCTCAATGAAGAAGTCTCCGGCTAACCCGGTGTCAGAGTTTTGCACAAATCAACAAACGGGTACCAGGCTTAGGTGTACGCGGAGTGGCGAAGTCAGAGTGTGGTCGACTTGAGGCATGACAAAAAGCAGGCGAGTCGTCCGTTAGGCGTCCTAACTCCAGGACTTTCCCGCTTAAACGAGGTTCACACCATTCCCCAACACTCTCTGTCAGCCAATGCATTAGCGGGTACTGGTCCCTGTCCATCATGTCCAGTGTCAACTTTGCACCCAGTCCAGTAAGTTCCAGTCCCACCACTCCACCTGCATTGCCTCTGGCTATGACGGAAACAAGGCTGTCGTCAGCTTTTCGAAGCACTCTGTGCCCCAGTTCTCAGCATTACCCCCCCCAAGGCCAATTGTCTGACGACTTTCGTACTTGAACTCTCTTCCTGCTCCTCGTACTCCCATCCTATTTATTTCATCACATCGACCTTTCTTTTTCGTCCATACTTGTCGTACCTTTTTTTTTTTTTTCTTATTTCCACTGCGGTCTCACGCCTTTCTACCGTTCATAGAGAGAAGGGGTTTGAGTGAAACCAGAACTATTACGATGCGATCCATCGCCAACGTTTTTCCTCGCAGTGTCGCTGAGGGTGGCGGCGAGGTAGTCTACGAACTGCCGGGCTGGGCTATTCCCGTTATTCTGTTGAACTGTGTTGTATTCGTTCCCCTCTACTTCTACGTAAGTTGCATCTATCTTCTTCTGCCCGAACGCTCCGCAGCAAAAGGTAACTAACCTGAAGTTCTGCAGATCTCCTACACCCTCTGCACTGTATTCCCCATCTTTGCCATCATCGAAGACGAGAACCCTCCCGCGTACGAACCTGTCGCCCTCACCGAAGATGAAGACCCTCGCGCTCCTCAGCGCAAGCCCTTCACCGGCAGTTCCGACACCGTAACTTCGTCCATCCGTTCTGTTAACCGACTCCTCTATGCCAATGGCGGTTGGAGATCTTACTTCCGTGGTATAGGGTTCTTCGTTATCGAGGGGTTGCTGACTGGTCTACTAAGCGGTCTATTCACCCTCGTTTTTGGCGGATTTTTCACCCCCATTGCTACCCTGCTCGCCACTCTCGTTACCGTCCAGATCAGCACTGCCTGGGTTCATATCATCATGGCGCCATCAGCCAAGTCCAACTGGAGCCGTCTCCCTTCTTTTAAGCGTGCATTCGACGCCACTTGGCAACCAACCTGCCTCTATTGGCTCGCTTTCGAAGTGATGCGCTGGAGCCCAAGGCTGCTGCAAGTCATCTTCTCCGTGCCATTCCCAGGCATCGACTCGATCGGTGATGGACATCACACCATCAACTGGGCAGATTTCTCTTACTTCCGCTTCGCAGCCATGGCAATCACTTACCTGCTCATCGTTTTCTGGGTACATATTCCCGCATTTGTTGTCCTTGTCCGTGTGCAAGCCTCTCTGCTGCCTGGCGAGGACAACCCGATGATGCCCTTTGACCGCTCGTTCCAAGGCAGAGTCCAGCCCGCCGTTGTCGACGGAAAGGGCTATGCCACCATTTACGATGCTTGGACCACGTACAGCAAGGCCGCTTGGAGACGACTTCTGGTCCTTTCCGCCAAGAACTTCGGCATTGCCGTAGTTTTTGTAGTACTGGTTGGCATTGTCGTTGGCACAGAGTTGGCACTCATCAGCGAAAAGTCCGTCCGCAACTAACCGAATAACAAGATATTTATAGTACCTTCTGTCATTTTTTGTGGATTTCTGGTTACCTGTGTCTATTTAACCGATAAATATATGTGTCATATATGTGTCATGTTTTTGTCAAGGTGTTCTTGTCATTTTGTATATACTATGATGATTTCGTACTTTGTCATGTGTGAACAAAACTGTACTTAGTTACACGCTTCTTAATCCAGCTCTGAAGCAAGAATCTCACTCCTATCAGCGAGCATGCCTTGTTCGTAATCTTGCGCATCTTTTGAATCCTCCAAAAAGAAACAATTCAAGCACCTGGGTGAAACTTTCCCACCAAAAATACCCAGTCGCTGTACCATCCGTCCATTCCGTACTATTCGCCTTAACAACCTAAGGACAGAGAGAAAACAAGAAAACAGCGGCAAGAGAACAAGCCGCACCAGAAACAAAAAGAAAAGTCATCCAAATCATTGTCGCCATGCTGCCACATTCAAATGAGAATCGCGGCGGCATCTTCTCTATATATAAGATGTCTCCGGACAGCGAGGCGGGTAGAGGCGTCGCGAGGCGTGTTGTATAAATAACGTATTAAAACTGAAAAAGATATAAACTCTGACATGAAGCTCGTGTAATGTATAAAGGAAACCCCCGCTGACATGTGTCGAATCTATTGGTCGTCTATCATCAAACTCTCGCGTTTGCGCTGCAATTATGTAATAAAATAAGAGAAAGAGAAAAGACGAATGGGTCCTGCCCTTGCAAATTTCAGCATGGTATCTATGACTTGTTGAAGAACCAGCTTCCTCGCTTGGAGGCACCTTCTTGAAGGTTTTGGATGATGGGGACGGTTGGACCGGAATCACCTCCCCCGCCTCGCAAAGGCTTTGCAATGCGGCTGCCAGCGCTGGCAAAGCTAAAGCCGCCACCGCCAGCATTCAGGCCTCTGGTGCTGCCAGCCTTGGCGGCTTCGAGTCGCTCCTTGACTGATGCGAGCTGTACTTCGAACTTGTGGTTTGCTGCAGCCATCTTCTCTTGGCTATCTTGGAGTAGACTCTCGAGGCTCTGGATACGCTCATTTCGCGCGATGAGCTTGCGCTCGGCAATGGCAACCTCCTTCTTTAGAGCTGAGTTTTGCTCGACCAGTTGGCGTTGAACTTGCGTCAGTTGTTCAAGATTACGTTCGAGGAAAGCCATCTTCTTCTGCTGAGCTCGGTTGTTTGAGGATCGCAAAACATTGTTATACTGCTCACGAGTCTCATCCAGAGAAATTTCCAACTCGACTACACGCTCGCAGCGGTTTTGCAGATCTCTCATGAGGCTCTTCTTCATGACGTCAAATTCGGCAATTTGCTGCTGCACAGTCTTGCCATTGGCCATAGGTGCCGCGCCATTTGTCTTTACTCTTTGTTGAAGTTCCTCAATCAACGTCTTCATTCTGTTGTTCTCAGACGCCTTTTGTGAAATGTCGGCCTTCAAGCCATCAACCAGCTCGGTCTGGGCAGCCTGACGGGTTGTATAGGCAGCTTCAAGTCTGCCCTTTACTTCATCAACATCGGCTTCAGAGAGGTTCCTCGCCAACACATCTTCGTATTCTGACTGGAGAGCCTCCAACCGTTCCTCCAGCTCGTGGCGACGCCGGCTATCCATGTCTCCGGATGAACCACTGTACATAGACAGCTCGGCTTGCCGAACGATGCCTTGTGTTTCGACTAGCTTAGCCTTAAGCGCGTTGAGCTCATCAGGAGCGATGTGATTGCCCTCGCTACTTTGCTCATACAGAGCATCGACATTCTGAATGGCCTCAGCAATTGACTTTTCGTTGTCGCTGAAGACATCGCCACCAAGGTCGAAGCCAGCCATCATTTTGGCCATCTTCTCTGCCTTTTTCTTTTCTTTCTCATCAAAAGCAGCTCCGGTCTCTTTAGCGCTCATCTTGGCGTCCAAGAGTTGTTGCTTCATATCATCTAATTCGGTGGTGAGCTCGGAGTTGGCTTCCTTGAGCGCGTCCATTGTAATTTGGGCTTCTTTGCTCTCAAATGTCAGTCGCTCAAGCTGCATCTTAAATTCATTGACATCAGCAGTGAGTCGCTCATTTTCCTTGCCGACCTTGCTATCGTGCTCCTTCAAGTAAGTAAGTTCCTCCTTGATCTCGCGCAATTGCTTCTCCGCAGCCGTAGCAGCAGACTCCTTCTCGGCCAACTGATCTTGCAGCTCATTCTCGCGGCGAAGGAACTCTTCGCGTTCGTCCTTTTCCAATGTGATGCTAGGGGTTGCTGATCGCTCCGAAATAACTGGAGTTTCTGAACGGTTTTCGGCCGAGAGTCTAGATGGCGTAGATGGTCGTGGAGTCTTAGCATCTGGTCTGACAGCTACAGCAGGATCCGAGGGCTGCACCCATTTATCCTTAGGAACAGATTCTCCAGAACGCCACATCTGGATTTCAGATTCCAAGTTGGAGATGTAAGTCTCAAAGTTTGTGACCTGACCTTGAGCTTTCTTCAGAAGAGTCTTGAGTTCAGCAGGACTGAGTTCCGCATTGACCTTGGCCTTGTTCTTGATGCTCTTCGCTCGAGTTCCGAAGCGCAGTGTACCGATCGTTTCAGCATCGTTGTAGCTGCTGGGTGAGCAATTGATAATGAGCGTTGTGCGACTGTTACCTCCCAAGGATTCTTGCAGGATACGAGTCAATTTCGAGTCTCGGTATGGGATATGGGACGATTTTCCATCGGTCAAGGCGTTAATGACCATTCCAAGAGCACTCAAACTTTTGTTGATCTTCTTTGCTTCCTCTAATGTCTGTCCGCTAGCTCCTGTCTTGCCCACCTTTTCACTACCAGCCAAATCCACCAAGAACAACTGGCCGCTCTTCGCTGAGCCTGTTTCAACGTTCTTTTGCGTAATGGTAATGACGAAGATGGAATGTGAACGGGACGACTCTTGGTTCATGTTAGTGGCGGCAACAGCACGGGCAGCACCACCTCGTCTCATGACCTCGTAGACTTCCTGGACGCTGGAGACGTAAATCTCCAGTAGACCCTTAACATATACACCACGGTTCTTCTCTTCGTGAACGGGAAGGTTATCGTTTTGAGGTGCAAGTAAATCGCGAATGCGCTCCATGTATATTTCCATGTAGCTGACTCGGACGGTGTATTCGATAGTGCTCGGGCTAGACATAATGCTGGCAAACATTTGTTCAACAATGCGGGGAATAACACCTCGGCCCTCCTCGTCGTCAATGTTGCTGCCCATCATGGTGTACGACTTTCCGGCGCCGGTCTGGCCGTAGGCAAATACTGTGCCATTGTAGCCGTTCAAAATATCGTCTACAGTTGAGCGGATAGAGAAGTCAAAGATGTCTTGTTGTCGGCATTCCATGTCGAATACTCTGTCGAAAGTGAAGGAGCCTTGGGCTTCTCGTGACTGTGGTGCATGTTAGCTTTTACATATTGCCGGGAATAGCATAATTTAAGGAGTCTGTGTTAGGTACGTACGTCAAGCGTGCAGGTGTCCTCGCCGTCGAAGGATACGATGGGCTTGCCTCCAGAGTCTAACTCGACCCGGTTCTGAGGACGGAACCGGGCCACGACCTTGATGCTATTGGCAGACATGATTAAAGCTGGTGGGAGCAGGTCAAAAACAGCTCGTCATGCAGCGCCACGTAGAGCAAATAGAACGCAAAACGAAGATCCCAAGCGCGGTTGTAGTTGGACTAGAAGGGAAAGAGTCCAAACAACACACGAGGTTCGAACGGCGGTAATGTGTAGAAGAAAGTGGGCAGAATCCCCTCTCTTTCTCTGAGCTCCTCAACAAGCGGTAACCCCCCTGGGGCGGGACCTGGTGCGCTGTGTTTAGTGGGCGCGCCGCGGAGGGGAGAGGAGGGGACGATAAGGCGGTCAGAGGGTGTGAGAGTCGATGTCCCAGTAACGCAGGGCAGGTGAGAGGCCACAAGTAGCGAAGCTGAGCTGCGTTAAGGTGTTGTTGGGTAGGAAAACGCGCTTCAAGATAAAGAAATCGCGTGATGTGGAGGATTGGAGTAAAGAAGGTTTTGAGTTTGTGGTTCGTGGTTTGGTTTGGTTTGGTTTGTTTAGACGTGGCTGAAACGCCGGGGCTGCGCCGTGATTTAATGAGACTACCACTTTAATGCCCCCTATAGAGAGCCCTTGGGGCTTTTTCGTTAGGTCTGTTTGCACACGCGCTTTCAGGGCATTCTTGTGCTGCAGTAGGAGCCAGTCAGCGTCAGGTCAGGTACTGATGAGCGGCCCGTGATTGCCCCACCCCCTCCCTCTATTAGGACGACGAGGGCAGACCACTGGCATTGTTCAGGTCTGGTAACCACGGTCTCAACCAGCGATATCCACCGATTCCGTGGGTCATTGCTATATTCTGTCATGTCTCTGCTATTAATATAGTATTATGAAGTTAACATCAGCAGAGACAGCCTCATGTATTGTGAAGGCGATATCTGCGTTTCTATCAAGTGGGGTTCACGGCCTTTGATGTCAACACCTAAAATTGAGGTAATGCCATTCTCACTAATCGTAGCAGTATATTCCGTAATGTGAGGAGTAATTTCCTTTGGTATAAAAGAGACCCGTGCCAAACGCCAACAAACTCCTTCACTCCTTTCCGTAAGGTTCCGTTGTCGATGCTATGCTCTCCCCAAACAGCGAGGACGTCCCTGCCGCCTACTGCACAGCTTGGCCCTCTGGCTGTTCTCCATCGCTCTCATGACCACCTATGTAACGTTGAATCCAACTACTTTCAGTTGTGATATTTAGTCTTCCCAGCTCTTCTCAACCGTTTCTCTCACTCGCTTCGTGTATTCCTTGCGGTTGTCCTTGTACAGGTTTGAGGCTTCAACGTTGGCAGGAGATCCGGTGTTAGGGTCATTAAGCAAACTGTAGCGGCGTTAGCTGTCTGTGATTTCATCACTCATTGGTTTGGCATTGGATATACCTTTGGATACTGGTCAAGACTGCGGCAACATCGTACGTGGGGCTCCAACGATTTTGCAGAATGTCCAGACACAGCTCTCCCGTTGCGTATACGTTTGGATGAAACATTTGGCTAATGAACTTGACTTGAGGCGGTTTATTGGGGTATTGCTCTTCGAATTGCATCACCAGGCGAAACGTGCCATCTTCGAAGGGTGTATCGGCGGGGCCAATGATGACGGCATTCCTGGGAGATTGGGTCAGTCTTGTCGATGTTGAAGCCATTCAGACATCGTGCATACCAGGTCATGACATTGTCGGGTATAGGAGAAGCGGAAACTCCAGCAGGAGGGTCGGTTTGCATGCGCTTGAGGTTGGTTAGATATTTTCAGCTCGGAGAATGTGCTGGATTACTAACTTTGAAGTCACGCATCAAGCGACGTCTAGCGGCGGTAGACATGGTGAGGTGGGGTGATGTAGGATGCTCAGGCTATTTGTAGAGGTTCCAGATTCGTTGCTCGATACCAACCGAAGAAGATATACTGGTTTCGATGAAGGTCCGTGGCAGATTTGTTCTTGGAAGATATGATCTTTCGGCGGCGAACCTGGATGGAAGTGGTGGTAGGCGTTTGCACTGACGGCATCCAGGTCTTTCCAGGGTCCCACCTTTCGCTGGCATTAGCCACTACCGCCAATCACCAGAGGCGAAAGACGATACACGTGATCTTGGGACGGCTTGATATTGAATGAGTGAAGGAACTACATGATGAGAATGAAATTGTAAAAATATAAAGGGAGGAAAATAGATATGAATATTTAGCATCGAATATCTGGGCGGTATCGGTTTCACCAGCAGGCAGGTAATTAATCCATATTTCATACAGTAGCATCTTTTCTACCTGCCGTTAACTGCCATCGCTGGCCGCGCTACTGTTTTGATGCAGCATGGGCGTCCTTTGCACTTTCCGTAGTTCCGATTAACATAAGCCGGGGTAACTGTCGCCCCCCCGCTCTAAGCCGAAGCGTTCCGACACTAAGCAACCCGTCTTTGTCAACTTGCAATTTGTCTACCTCTTTTGCTTAACTTACATCTAACCTGGTCTTCCTGCCATTTTGTTATTTTGCGGCATTGCCTGAGGTGTACTTTCATTCTTTCTGCATTACCATTGTTTCGAGCTATCACGACACTCACAATGCCCTTCACACAGGTTAGAGCTGCCAGGCTCTCGAGCCAAATGGCCAAGCATGTGAATGCCGCCCGCAAGTTTTCGACGGGAGCTGCCCTGCGCAAAGAGATCCAGGACGCCTACATTCTGAGCGCTGCCAGAACACCGACTGCTAAGGCAAGTTTCTCTGCATCCAATGTTAATTAAGTCTTTCGGTTGTTCAAGCACCTAACCGGCACGTAGTTCAACGGCTCTTTCCTCAACGTCTCTGCTCCCAAGCTTGGAGCTGTCGCCATCAAGTCCGCCCTTGAGAAGTCAAAGGTCCCTGTCGAGAAGATTTCCGATGTCTACATGGGCAATGTCTTGTCTGCTTCCATTGGCCAGGCTCCCGCTCGCCAAGCAGCCATTTTTGCTGGTATCCCTGAGAGCGTCGAGGCCATCACCATCAACAAGGTGTGCTCCTCTGGTCTCAAGGCTGTCGCATTCGCTGCTCAGAATATCCAGCTTGGCCTTGCTGAGGCTCAGATCGCTGGTGGTATGGAGAACATGTCCCAGGTTCCTTACTACATCAACCGCTCGAGCAGCCTCCCTGCCTTTGGTCACGCCAAACTTGAAGACGGTCTGATTAAGGATGGCTTGACTGATGTTTACAACCAATTCCACATGGGTAACTGCTGTGAGAATACTGTCAAGAAGCACAACATCACTCGCGAACAACAAGACGAGTATGCCATTCAGTCCTACCGCAACGCACAGCAAGCTTGGGCTGACAAGGCATTTGCCGACGAAATCGCCCCCGTTACGGTTAAGAGCCGCAAGGGCGAGGTGGTCATCGACACTGACGAGGGCTACACAGATATCAAGTTTGAAAAGGTTCCCACCTTGAAGCCCGCATTTGTCCGTGATGGCACTGGTACCGTCACTGCCGCCAACTCTTCCACTCTTAACGACGGAGCCAGCGCTCTTGTTTTGGGCAACAAGGAAATTGCTCAGAAGTACGGTGGAGGTTCTCGCGTCCTAGCCAGAATTGTGAGCCACGCTGATGCTGCCATGGCCCCCATCGACTTCCCTGTCGCCCCCGCCAAGGCCGTTCCCATCGCTCTGGAGCGTGCTGGAATTACCAAGGACCAGGTCGCCGTTTGGGAGTTTAACGAGGCCTTTGCCGGTGTCATCTTGGCCAACTCCAAGATCTTAGGTCTTGAGAACGCCAAGGTCAACCCTCTGGGAGGTGCCATTTCTTTGGGTCACGCCCTTGGAAGCTCGGGATCCCGCATCCTTACCACTCTCCTCCATCAGCTGAAGCCTGGAGAGTATGGTGTTGCTGCCATTTGCAACGGAGGAGGAGCTGCGTCTGCCATGGTTGTCCAGCGCATTGAGTCTGTGTAAAATAAATAGCGTAGATATTAAATTTTAAAAAAAAAAATTGATAGCATTGAGCTAGCAGTGTCTGTAGTAATGTGATGGTGAATGTACAAATTTAACTCTAATGCTCCAAGGTAGTTATTACAAGGCATTGAATCCAAGGAGAGTAAAGTAAATGGCCACGAAATGAATAATTAAGATGCTTGATTGGAATTAGCAGAACCATGCCCGCGCTGCCGGTGTACAATAAACTACACCAACCACCGTGACATCCACAGCGCAGGGCTGTATTGGGCATGCATCAATTCAACCAGCCATAATTATTTGCACCGAATTCGCAAAAATTGTTGGATATGCTTCAGCTAATAAACAGACATTTAAAATTCATTTACGGTCAAAATTTAGTATGAATCAAACCAAGGTTGTCGAGAACGGTCAATTGTACTACGTCAGTCAGTAAAACCATAAATCAGTTGGAAATGCCACTTTGGCCACCCTTGTAGCCACATTGCGACAACATACCAAATAAAATGAAATAAAAATACGTACTTATTCTTGACCTATTTTTAATCATGTTTCGTTTCAAAAAGCGTATGAATCAAACCAAGAATTTTGCGCAAACGCCATTGTCATGTTTTCGCAGCCCAGTTTCCCCCACTCTACATTAGAGTAGCTTTTGAATTCTTTTTTTTTTTTTGTAAGGTCTGGTTTCCCCAGCTCCAAGGCTCATGTTGACCCCACCATCAACCAAACCCCCAGCCAAAAGCACTCACTCACACGCCTCACCTCACCTCACACCATCACCACCAACCATGGCCCTCGTCAACCAATTCCTCGGCCAGATCCACCAACAAGTCCGCTCTCAACGCGGCGACCTCCTCCGCCAATGGCTACAAGTTGAACCTTCATCGCCCCCTCAATACCACAAACTTGCTGCCCAGTTGCGCACACCACAATTCAAAGACCAGCTAGCCATTGAAAAGGTCGTCGAGACATGTCTCCCTTATGAAGATGACTTGACAGATGGCCAGGCGACGACGTGGCCGGGTTTACTGGCGTTTATGAAGGACTATTTGATTTTCTGGCGGGATGTAAACTATGATGATTTGCTGGGTGCGCATCAATTGCTCAGTGGGCTTGTCAAGTGAGCTACGCCTTGCCCTTGTACAAGATTCAGTCAATTGCTAACATCACAGCTCCTGCTCTACTGCATTTGCCCACCCAACATACGGTGCCATGCTCCTCCAAGCAAGCATGTCCCTCTCCGAGACGCTCGCCCGTCTCACCATGTCCCTCAACCGTCGCCCCGACCTCACCCGGAAACTTCGCACAGGCGACGACGACAACCGTAAGTCGGTAGCCGAGTCGTCTGCAGAAATCATCCAAAAGATCTTCACCACCTGTCTCACCGATCGCACAAGCGGTCGATACAGTAAACCCGAGGGCAAGAAAGTCGGCGTCTACATGTTTGCCAACCTTGTCTTGAAGCTATTATTCGCCGCAAGTTCCCCCTCCTTACTCTCACATCCATACTAACAAACACAAGTGCCGACGAACTCACCTCGCCAAAATGATCTTCGTCAACATCTCAACCATCTCACCACCTTTATCTCTCTATCCAGCAGCCCAACGCGTCACCTTCCTCTATTACCTCGGACGCTTTAACCTCTCCAATCAGCACTACCTCCGCGCATCTCTCTGTCTTGAACAAGCCTACCTCCAAACGCCCGCTCAGCTCACCCCCCACCGCACCAACATCCTCACCTACCTCATCCCCGCCAACTTGCTCCTCGGCCGCTTCCCCTCCCAAGCCCTTCTCCAACGACCCGAAGCACGCACTTTAGCTCCCGTCTTCTTCCCATTATGCCAAGCCATCCGCACCGGCAACTTTGTCCAATTCCAAGCACACCTCGCCACCCACGAAACATGGCTCCTCGAAAAGGGTCTCCTACTCGCGCTAACCACCCGTCTGCGCCCTCTCCTCTGGCGATGTCTTAGCCGCAAAGTCTTCATCCTCACATACGTTCCTCCCACAGACGCCTCCTCTCGAAAGGCGGCCACGCTGGATTTAACAGACCTCTACGCCTCTGCAGTGTTCCTCCAACGGCGTCTAGAAGGATGGATAATCTCAACGAACTCTACACCGAAGCCCCGTCCTCCCCACGTCAATGCCTTGTTCATGAAGGCCGTTACAAATAGTGCCCAAAATCCTGATGCTACCACATTGTCGCCTCCGCACGCCGGAGTCAAGAAGCTACGGCCGAACGAAGGTCTCGTCTGGGGCAATGCCGAAGTGACACCAGAGGACGTGGAAATGATGGTCGCGGCATTGATTCAGCAGGGGCTCATGCATGGATTTGTGGCTCATGGACAGTCGAGATTCGCTATTATAGGTGCAAAGGCAAAGGGTAGCCCAGTGCTAGCTGGCTGGCCGAATGTGTGGCAGGCTATTCACGATAGAAGATATGAAGAGGACTTTGATCCCGAGGAAGTTCCAGGATGGGTCAAGGACCAGATATAGATGGAAAGACATAGATACCCAGATGCATTGAACCCTACATTTAATTAATACACACATCGCATCACATTCACTTGCCAGCGGGGAAATCGCAATATGAACATCACACCATGTTGCCATTTCTTCTACCTATCAATCATGAATATCTAAAATGCTCCTACGTGGCGCTCCTACATCAATCGTAAAAAGGGTTGTCGCATCATCTCTAGAAAGATGCTATGCAAGAAGAAGAAGTGAAGTGGGCGACTTGAGATAAAAGTCTCCCAAGTCCTAAAAAAAGAAAATGCTTCCCAGCATACAGCTGTAACTGTTTTGTTCGCCTCCCAAAATAACATTTCGCTCCCAAGCTATATATAAAGAAGAAAAGAGCCAAAGGCACATACCCGCTGAAAAATTTCGTCTGTTGTCCTTGTCCGAAAGAAAAAAAAAAAAAGGTATCCAAAGTCCCATGCTGAAAAAGGGTATCTGCAGTGAAAGGGTATAAAAAGGTTCAGCAACACTGGCTAACATGAGCCGTGTTGCTGCAAGAAGTAACAAATGCCTCAACTGAGGTTGCTGGCGCGAGGCCAGTTGAAGAATATAAAGTAAAAGTAAATACAATCACCACAAAGTGATGTGGGCAATGTACTAAAGAAGAGAAGAATCATCAGGGGAATGGACGCGAGCCGAGAACAACGTTTGGCTGCGTTAGTGATTGTCGGGTGACTTGATTTGCAGTGCCAATCAAGTGTGGTTTGCTGATTGCTTGCGCTCTTGTTCTAAAAGAGGCAAGCAGCAGCGACGAAAGCAACAACAAGGCCAGCAATGGCGCCGCTGCCCTGCTGTCTACCAGCCTCGTTCTTGGATGTCGTCTTGGCAGGGCCCGCCGAATCAGGCGCAGAGGTCTTAGATGGTGTTCCAGTAACATCCATGGTAGTGGTAGCGTTATCGTTTTCATGGAAGATACCAGGAAGGACAGAAGGGGTAGAGCTGGGGGTAGAGCTTTCCTCCGTGCTTTCTTCAGTGGAAGATGACTCCTGCTCAGCTGCCTGGTTGGCCTTAGGAGGCTTGGGCGTGGGAGAAGGACTGGCCGAAGTAGAGGGAGCAGCGCTGGTAGGTGGTGGTGCAGCCTTGCTGGTCTTGGGCGGTGGTGGTGGTGGTGGTGGGCTAGAAGACGACTGGTCGGGGTTCTCATCGCCAGAGCCCCCGGAGCCACCAGAGCCATCGAAAGCAACAATGTGCGCCGTGCTGCCCTTGGGAACGGTAACCACGCAGAAGGAAGAACCACCAGCGCCTACGGCAGCCTCGTTGCTCTGAACCTTGCTTCCAGGCTTGATTTCGCAAGGAAGACCGTTGCAGCCGCCGCCGGGGCATTCAATGCGGACTCCAAAATCGGGAGTGCTGGAACCAAGGCTAGAGGATTGCCACACAGGATTGTAGCCAATCTTGACAAAAGTCTGACCATTGTTGTCCGTATTGGCGCCAGCAACATAG
Organism: Simplicillium aogashimaense; assembly: GCA_028455935.1. Taxonomy (NCBI): domain Eukaryota; kingdom Fungi; phylum Ascomycota; class Sordariomycetes; order Hypocreales; family Cordycipitaceae; genus Simplicillium; species Simplicillium aogashimaense. Next base: position 3,041,059 of record CM052007.1, on the reverse strand, counting down.
GGGCTCCAGTTACCGATGGGTTTGGAGGAAGTGCCCCAAATGCAGCCGGATTGACCTATGCCAGGAGGGTTGATGTAAAAGTGGGCAGAAGTGCCTTCCCAGTAAGTTGGGCCGGGAACTGCGAGGGTTGCAATGGACTGAACGACTGTTGGGATAAGCATAGCCTCATTGCCAGGAAGGATAGTCTGGCACCAAGACATTTCCCGGTTGCACTTGTTGACGGCCTTCACAGCACCAGTGCCCTGTACACAGTAAGGCTTGTCGGGGAAAGGCTTGTGTACATTGCCGTCGTTATCGCAGTACAAGCCACCGTTCATGGACAAGGGATAGGTGTACTTGGCCTTGGGATCCCACTGAGCCATCATCATACCAGGCTTACAAGCGATGGGGCAGTAGCTTCCCGGCTTGCACTCTTGGTCGGGGCTCATGGCCCATCCGGCGTTCATGTTTCCTGGCGTGATCGCGACCAGGTTGGGGTCGTCGGTAGGGAACTTGCAAGTACCTCCGCGCTTGGCGATGGAGCTGGACGAAGCAGCCTTGGATGAGCCATGGGCGTGGAGGAGAGAGTGTCGTCGATCAAGGTGATGCATGTGTCGGTGGTTGAGAGAGCCCTCAGCGGGCGAGGCAGAGAGAATGAGGACTGCCGCGCTGAGAACAGTCTGAAGCGATTCGAGCTTCATCGTGACGATGGCGATTTGTTGATCGGCGAGCTATTAATCAAAAATAGTGAGGTTGCGGTTGAGATATTGCGACACTGATAAAGAAAAAAATCGCAAGGGTTTGCGAAGTCGACACCAAAGTGTTTGTTGGGACGAGCGATGCCCAAGTCAATTGTTTGAATGGATGCTTTGAGTACAGACTGTTAAATCGAGTCGTGTATCGTGGTTTCGAAGGAACGTAGAAAGTTGAATAGATCAAAGGAATGGCACTGCTACATGAAAACTGCAGACAGCATAGAACGACAATTGGCTTGGTGATTGCGACGTCTGAAAGGAATGACTGGACGTGGTTGTGAAGATCAAGAAAGAGAAAGACAGGGAATAACGAGAGAAGAATGGCCAAGAGGAAAAGTCAACGGGCCAACGGGTAAGGCGACAGAACTGGCGTGTAGGCGAGAGAAGAAGCGACTAGGGGAGGAGAGAGGAGACCGGAAGAGACAAAGGGAAATTGGACTGCGCTGAGCCAGAGGTCTGGGCTGGGGGGGGGGGGCAAGTTACACACGCTACAATACAGCACTTGACAGTACGCAGCAGCTACTCTCCCTGTCTTTGGCTAATTACTGCTGCACTTTTTGCTCAAAGTGGCCATTGCTCGGGTACCTGACAGTGAGGGTCCAAGTCCTGCTCTGTTTAATTTTATTATTATGACCTTTGCCCCATGTTCCCCAATCGGCAGGCACCTCATCTCCCCCGGCATGCAGGTGTGGCCAATGAAACGCGCGAGCACCGACTAAAACGAAATGAATTACGGGTCCATATGGAAAAGGTACCTGCCGTCACAACAGGGGATCACCCCACGGCCAGGTACCTGTTGTTATTAGCACCTCCTCCACCCCCCCCTCCCCTTTCCTCTCCAGAGCCCATGAGGCGCACCACCGTAGCAACAACCCGCGCGACCACCGCCAAAGCGAAGCTAGGCTCAACTACTGCTTAATTAGACACGGCTGCAAAGACAAAGGAGATTTTGCAACTCTCAAATAAAATCACTTTGCCCCAGAATGGTCTCGACCCTGCATAAACCCATCAAGCCAGGGTTCCGCGACTGGCCCAATCACACCTTATGGACTGTACACGTAGGATTCTGCTGCACTTTGAGTGATATCTCGGCATTGATCAAGCTTCGCTTAATTCACGCCTCTTGTTCAAAAACCTGTCATTGTTTTGGAAGAAGCAGCCGTAATGACACCAACTAAATGCCGACTCCCTTTGCAACAACACAAAATCATAACAAAATTGACTTGTTTTACAATCCAATCAACCCAATCCCAATTAGCTTCTCTCATTACCTTAGCCTGGTCTTTGCTCATTGGCTCTGGCGATCGTCCCGTCTATGACACTTACATGTAGACTACATCTCAACCATCTCACTGGCAATAAGCGTTACCCCAGATTACCCAGCTTGCTTTGTGGAAAAGCGTCGCGCAATGGCATGCCAATCCACTTCGTCTTCACCTTACATGCCGGTCCATTGCTGAGCTTTTATTCTCCTTCCATTGTCCTCCTGCGGGAAGCCCTTTATGTGCATGGGTAAATGCAACTTGTCCCATCTTCTCGGAATGCCAATTGCACAAGCGCCGTCTCGCAGCGAACCAGCATTCGCCCAAACACAACCTCGGCAACCACCACTGGTATGCAACCGACAATCATAACAATGCTTGCGTCTCGTGACCCTTCTTGGTTACTATCTTCTACGGTAACTGTATGTTGAGATTCGGATTTGGAATAATTGCTGGAACTTCTTCTTTCTGTAAACAAAATGATTTCCACTAATGGTATAGCCGAATTATAAACATACATTATACAACGCATTCAATGGGTCTGCAGCCCAACAACACCCTCCACCATCTTACAAGCCCTTCTCTCTATGTCCTACAACTCTTGCAAAAGAGTCAAATGACATGGTCATGGAATGCCTTCCTGCTGTCTTGCTCCGCAAGTGATCATCGTAGTCTAACATTTCCTTGTACGGCACCTTGGCAACAATCTCCACCGTTCGTGCTGTGGACCTCTTGCCGCGCAACGATGTCACAGAATCGTAGGGATCTGGCGGCGCGTAAATCTTGGATACATCAATCAGATCGTCACCTGTAGACTCTGCCGATCTGTCATTTACTTCAAGTACTTGGCCGCCTGCGCCTGCGGTGATATCGTGCTGTACAGTGCCAGCGGCTGTCTCAGGGCAGTGGATATGGGCCAACATTATGGGCTCCATGATGCCGATTTGCTGTGTGTTGAACGCTTCCCTCAGGGCGCTCTGTACTGCCATTCTAGCAACCGAACTGAAGTGACCTCCTGTAGGTGTTTCAATGGATCCCGAGTTTGTGTCCACTGTGATAGTAACCAAGCATCCATGTACGGGCGAGGCTCGTCGTGGCCCACGGGCTAATCCAGCGGTGGCGCCGTTGAGAAGCTGGTGCTGCGCTTCCTCAACATCGAACGCCAGTTCGGAGCCATCCTCCGGCTGGGGGATGGTGATATTAAAAAGGTTGCCATCCCTGTCAAAGGCAACATCATGCAAGGACTCGTGATGCTCTGGTTCAAGAGGCTCAATAACAATGCTGCAGCTAACCTTTCCAGCCTTGTTGGCCACAGGGCGATCAAAGACTGAGCTGTATGGCCCAACGGCGCCTGTTACACACTCTTTGTAGTCTACCTCAATAGGGCCGAACTCTGCATCAATCTTATGTTTCTGTCTCATGTTGTACAAAGACACATCAAGATGCAGCTTGCCCATGCCTTGGATAGTAAATTGCTCTGTCTTTTCGTTGCGACTCCATCGGAGACTGGGATCTTGCCTCGACGCATTTTCCAAAGCTACTTGGAGCTGCTGTGCTGCAACATTGCCATAAGGGTCGACTTGCAAAAAGGCAACCGCAGGAGGGATGTCGGGAGGGCGAATTTGCAGGTGGCGGAAGTTTTCATGGACAGCCTTCCCATTTGTCGTAGTAATAAGGGTGTCACCTGTCCTGGCCTTCTTCAGGCCTCGCAAGGCACCGATCTGGCCGACAGACAAGTTTTGTACTTCGTCTGTTTTCGATGCAGATATTTGCAAAATGCCCATTGGTCGCTCGCTCATATGTATGTTGGTGTTAAAAGTGGAAGCGTTCTTGGTCATCGTTCCGTGATACACGCGAACGAAACTAATAACGCCCTCCTTTGGGTGTTCAAACACTTTGAACACATTGGATACAGAGGCAACACTTTGCCCCTGCTTTTTATTCTTGCCTTGAAGCAGCTCTGAAAGCTTTTGAGTTATCCCTCCAGACCGCACCTCGACATCTGGGCGATCTGAGGGATTTGGTAAGTAGTCCGTGATGGCATCCATGAGAGGCTCAACGCCGATATGTCTGAAGCTTGAACCAGCAAAGACCGGAATCGCGCGTCCGTCTCCGTTTAGAATTGCCCTCCGCAGTGCGGCCTTGAGCAGCGAGCTGGGCATATCCTCATTCTCTGCAAGGAACTCGTCCATGACTGCCTCATCAAATTCAGCCAGGCCTTCAATCAATTTTTGTCGGGCTATTTGCATCTCTGATATGAGATCCTTGTTTGAGGTCGACAGCTTCTGCTCAAGCTCTGCTCCCCCAAACCGAACCTTCTTCTTGTCGTTATCGTATCTATATCCCACTCTGTCAATGATATCGATCACACCGACAAACTCGTCCTTCTCCCACCAGGGAATCTGACAAACCAGTGGCCAACCTTTAAGTCTGCTACCGATCTCTAAGACTGCCTTTCGAAAAGATGCTCCTTCGCGATCAAGTTTATTGCAGTAAACGATGCGAGGGATGTTAAATTCATGGGCAGAGCCCCAAACTCTCTCTGTATGCGCCTCAACACCCTTGACTGAATCGATGATGCAAATGGCGCCATCGAGGATGGGAAGACAGCGATCAACTTCGAACCGAAAATCTTGGTGTCCTGGTGTGTCGATTAGGTTGACAGAGTTTGGACTGGTGCCTTGCGGGCAATTCTGCGGCAGTGGCCAATTGAATGTGATAGCAGCTGATTGAATCGTAATTCCACGTTCTCGCTCCAGCTCAAGGAAGTCTGTTACTGTGTTTCCAGAGTCGACATCTAAAGAGGTTAGCCATCTCAGCGTCGAATCAATGCACTGCTCATGACACACCTCCTACTCTTGATGTTACGCCACTATAAAATAGCATGCGCTCTGTCGTCGTAGTTTTACCCTTGATTGAGGTTAGCGAGAGCGTGGATGGCTGTAACAAGGTCGAGACTCACAGCATCGACATGAGCAATAATGCCGATATTTCGAATATTTTCAAGGTGGCTGCTACTATGGGCGTATCGTGCTAGTTGAGCACATGAGATTCTATACTTTGATGATGTAGACACATTAATGCAACCGAAGCTCTGTGTTAACAATGAACTGCGCCGCGCTGATAGACGCGCAGTCTGTAAAGGGATCATTGTGAAATGAAAACCGTCCTGACCATCATGAAATATACGGCCAATCCCCTCTCAGATCAAGATGATAGTTTATTTGAGCAATTGATGCGTCCAGCACCAACTCAACAATGCGTCGCTTTAAAAACAACCTTGAAATTATCTTTGAGAATGGATCAGGAGCTACTGAGGCTGTCGTGGAGCCATGAAGTTTAGTTTTCACATGGCGGTGCAAACTGACTCCGTGTGGCTTACGCTGTGGCTGGTGGAGTAGCCCCCTGTTTGGGTGTCAACATACGTAATGATACCAGGCAACGATTCCTGGTTCTCTTTTTCATCTCCCAACCACCACACTGCCGTCACCGAGCTTCGTTATCCTTCGCCCGCTGAAAATACGCATTGTTGAAGACTTTCAACGGTCCTATTTGAATCTCCTCAGACTTTCCGACCTCCTACTCAATTGATAGCACACCTACAGCCATTCGCAATGGAGCTTTCTGATATTTTGTACGCTGCCTCGACCTGGCTGCCTCCCGTCACGGATTGCGCTAACTCTCTGCTTCGAACAGCCGCATTGTCAACTTGGGCGTTGCCGCCATTACTGTCCTCGGCGGTATTGCTGGCATTTTCTCCAGCCACTTCGCCCTGTATGTCTACTTATTATCGAGCGCAATCGATTACGGCGCCAGACTCGAGAGTCACTACGATGATGCGATTGCGCTGCATCGTAAACCACAGCTAACGTATTCCGCAGGTCTTCCATTATTGTCAGCGCCTACTTGATCATCTTCGGTCTCGCTATCGCCTTGCTCGGTATGCTGGAACCTCTCGGCTGTGTATCGCTTTACGCGAAGCTAACTCGACACAGAATTCCAGATCCCACCCCAAGTTTCCCGCTACGCTAACTTCCTTTTCTCTTTCGTCGGTCGCGGTGTTTGTATGTTGTCATATATCCTGCAAGATTGAGCGAGAGAAAAAAAAAGCGCTAATATCTTGTAGTCTACATTTTCATCGGTTCCCTCATTATTGGAACCGCTACCATCAGCAAGATTGCTGGCACCATTGTCGGCGTCACTGGTATCGCATACGTAGTCCTCGAGTGGATCCCTTCCATTGAGCCTCCTGCCAACATGCGCGAAGCCGATGTCGCCGGATGGGGAGCTGAGCAAGTGTAATCGGCTTCGCAAAAGCTGCACAACGCTCACCTACGAGTTGATGCCCTCGAACGATTGAGCTACCTAATGCAAAAGTTTACTTGTGGGGAGGGGGGGGGAATGATGTAGCTTCCAAGCTGCACTGTACATTGTTAATGACCGGAGAGCTGTGTGCTGCTGCTACGAACAGCAGAAAGAAGTTGTTTTTAGAAATGTCCCGTTACGATAGAAATGGTTCAATACCAATTGAGAATTTCAACTTTCACATTTGAATTTTGTTGCAGCTAAAGACAGCAAGAATATCTATATTTATCATGTTTTGCTTTATCAATTACTCCTTCTTCCACTGTCCAGCATTCTCTGCACCCTTGGCAAAGCTGCTCATTCCATTCTGCACACCAGATCCCAACGATCCCAGGGCATCACCAACAGGCTTGCCCGTCTCGCCCGTGACGCTGGATATCGTGTCTCCGACGCCCTTGGTAGCTGCACCAGTGACGCTTCCAGCTGTCCTTGAAACTCCTCCAACAGCGTTGCCAAAGGCTCCAGTGACAAACTTGGCGGCTCCGGTGGCCTTGTCTGTGTAGGTGTTGGCGGCGGCGTTGTCGCCGGTAGAGGGGGTTGTGTTTTCGTTAGAAGACATGTTTGTGGATTGCTTTTTTTTGTTGTTCTTTGTTTGATTTGAAGTTACACGGACAATGAATGAAAAAAGAGTTGGCTGATATTTATATACGTTTCCTTTGATCTGGACACATCATAGCTTCGAGTGCAAATAGTGGCCTATGACGAATGTGACGTCATGTCATTGTTATAGAGGATCAACTGGACCGGGTTGGTGGTTTTCTACGGCATTCTTCATGCGATTTGGGAACTTCCATCACGTCAATGAATGATCTGCAATTAGGCTTCTAATATCTTAATCTGGTAAATGTAACTATACGTGTAGCGTGACCTGTCTTGGCAACGTCGTCGCAAGTTTAGTTTGCTTGTGATTCTGTTGGTACTGAACGGTAGCCCATCCAACCATATTTTCCCATGACACCAATTCAAATAGCGGCTGTGTACTGCCCAAAAAAATTTTAATTTTTTTTTCTTGAGGGTAAAATTCGTTTGCTGAATTTTACAAATCTATGACAACGGCCATATCTGCAGTCGCTCAATACCTCATAACTAATCACAGCGCTGCCCACGCCAACCAAGATCGCCATAATGAAGCCCAAAATTACTCCCATTCGCTATGCATAATTAATCTCAATCCTCACGTCCTCTTCAGAACCGCGACCGCCAACCACCTCTTCCTCTCTGTAACATCATCGTCCCTCTCAGGATCCCACTCCCTCTCCACGCCCGTACAATCCCTCTCCCAGATCTTATCAACCGCCAAGCCTACACTTTGCAACTTCTCCTCGTCGAAGAACAGCTTCATCTTCTTCCTTCCCGAATGGAACCCAGAAATCACCCACGCCTGTCCGTTATCCGTCATGAAGTGCGCAATCGATTGTCTCAAGTTATCGTGCTGCCACGGCATCCATAAGCAATCACATACAAACAGCCTATCGAATTTTTGCTTGTGCGTGACACTGAATTCATCCGTTAGCTGTCCCCATTCGTGCCCATTTACCAAGACATCACTGCCCTCGTCCGTGTTCTTCTTAATGTTCTTCTTCAACGTCTCCATCACCACCTCGGTCGGATAATCCGTCACAGCTACCCTTTGCGCACCCAGTAAACTGGATATAATACTCGGCAGTGCTGTTCCCGCACCAAATTCCAACGTAGAAAGCCCTTTGATGTCGAATAATCCCTTTGTGTGCTGTGAGTTCCTCTGCACGGTGTCCAGGTCTAGCGTGTCTGCTTCGACCAGCTCCGCCGCTAGAAGCGACGCATTCCATAAATGGTGACTGAACAGTAACCTATCTCTCTCTGCTGTTGGGTCAGAGAATTCAAGTTCCAGCGGTTTGGCGAGATGTGGTGATGTATATGTGACGGCGTTGTCGGCATCGCCGTGCTGTACCGTCACATCGTCTGGGAAAATGACACCAAGTGCCTCGGAGAAGAAATCTTCAGGATCCTCATTCCCTTTGAGGTATACCCTTGATGTGAGAGCTGACATGGCCTGATTGTGAAATGTATTGGCGTGGTATGAAGCGGAAAACGGCTCAATGCCAGAGACTTGTGCATCGACATAAATGTGTGTGTTCATGTGGGGACTCTAAACAGGAACGGCGGCCCTACCGGACCAAAGTCCATCAACATCCCTCAACGCTGTGAAAGCATATACCACATCAAAGGCTACATCTTACATACGAGGTACACACCGTTGCATCCATTACTACAGTCATGTCAATGTATTTCACGTCAAGGCAACTTCGCTAAGTCAAGTGGAAGGGAATCACGTCTCGCTTCTTAATTATTATATCCAAGACCATTTCTTGCACACTCATCAAAAATAGAATAATAAAGGTTTTTTCTTTTCAATCCGTATCCAAGTTTCACCGGGTATCAAATCAAATACAAATTGCCTGTGGAGTGTGCCTCTGCTTTCAAGAAGGTTTCCAATTCAAGCTTCCAATTCCATCATCTCTCATAGAGTTCAAAAACAAACACCAAAAACCAAAAAATCGCAAAAGACTGCGTCTAACCAAGAACAAATAACCCAGTAATCAAAAACCACAAGTTCGAACAATTAAATAACATTGTGTGAGAATCCCGTCTCGATTTCCCTTTCTCGTACGCCGGCTCGCCATGCTGGTAAAAGGACGCTCGTCATAATCCAGTCTTAGAGGTATCCTTCTATCGTGTACTGAAGGGACTGGTTAAGAAATACATATAGCAACAGCTTCGGCCGCGCTAATTAGAGAGGAATTTCTCTGTTTAGTTGGGCTGGCTAGTCTCTAGCATCTGCTGCATCTGCTGAAGTTGCTCCTCAGTTGGATCATCAGACAGCCAGGGGCCCTTCTCTGCCTCAGTGGCGTTGAGGAAGCCCTCAGCACGCTTCATGGTCTGCACATCCAAGTCCGTGACATAGGACTTGCCATCGGACAGCTTGATGCGCACTTCGTGGTCGGTAGAGAGCATCATGTCATCCTTGGCAAGTCTTCGCTTGCCGTCAAAGACTGCCATGATACGCTTCTTCATGTTCATTTGACCCTTGTCGAATCCCCAAGAAGATGGGTAATCTCGGCGGTTCTTGCGACCGCGTGTCTTGGTGGCCAGAGGCACACCACCACGAGAATGTGTCATGCCGCGAGACTTGGAAACGCCGTTGATACTCTTTCTCTTTGTAGCAGGAGATCCATTGAGTCTGTCTTGGCCGTCTTCGCCGTCGATCATGTCCTCATCGTCTTCTTCGTCATCTTCGCCAGATACTTCGGTCACCAGAGGAAGATTGTTCTTCTCCAATGTGTGATGAACTCGCTCATCATGTTCGACTTCGGACAGACGTTGAGCGTTGATCGCCTCGGCAGGATCCTCTTGCTGAACAATGCGCAACACACAGTCATCCAAATGTTCATAGAAGTCTTGAGCGTTGGAGAAAGTCTGCGAGCAAGTGCTGCACTTTCCGGTGGCATCAGGGGCGTAGCCAGTAAGCTTCTTGCCGGGATTGACTGCGGTAGGAGCCTTCTTGCGGCTGTTGGGCGGCGTTTGCTCGACACCGTGAACTGAAGTAAGATGTCTCTTAAAGACATCGGCGCGGTTGAATGACTTCTCGCTCGCAGAGCCGGAGCCTGGGCAAAAGCCGCAAACCATGGTTCCCTTGTAATGCGTCAAGGTATGTCGGTTCTTGTCGTACTTGCGAGCGAATCCCTTGACATGGTACTCGCAGGTCTGGATGGGGCACTTCTCGGGACGCTCATTCTGATGTGTGAGCATGTGCGCCTTGAGATCCTTGAAGTACTTGCCGCAGTCGGGGTATGTGCAGCGTTGTCTCTCTTTGGTCTCGTCGCCACTGGGGTAATCCACAGAGTTGGGCGACAGGAAGCTTCCCATGCTCGGGCGACGCGCGTTCATGTCCATCGGAGTGCCATAAGGGCTCTGAGCGTAGGCGGAGTGGAAAGTGCCGCTGTGCAGGAAAGGTGAAGTGCTATTTGTGCGAAGGAGGCTCGGCTGAGGAGAAGCGGAAATCGAGGGAGAGGCAGGATATGGGTGAGGGTGATGGTGGAAGTTGTTTTCGTATGGAGACATGGCCATTGGAGGTCGAGCCATCTCTGGGTGGATTAATGAAGGGTCTGTGGTGGCGTCATTCATGTCAGTATAATAGTCGGCAGACATTTTGCAGATGCGTTGCGCGCGCGCGATAGCAGATGGGCAGATGTATGGATGGGTAGGGTGGCTGGTGAGATACTCCAAGCTTCTAGCTAGGAGCTTATACGGCGGGGAAACAAAGGGAAGAAAGAACGGTGAAGGTGCGGGAATAGCGTCAATCAAAGCTCTCTCAAACTCAAATTACAAGCCCTTCGGTTCTGCTGCTCGTCTCTAAATAGAAGTTTGATATTTTTCTAGCCTCTCGTTCTGTCACTTTCTCTCACTGTCGCAGCCCTGGTCGCGGGCGGGGTGGAGGCGGTGGCCGGTGCGTCGTGGTAGAGCAGTGCAGAGCTGAAATGAGGAGAAAGATGAGGGCAGGAGGGGGGAACTTGGCAGACGTCGAACGACTTGTGGTGGAGGAAAGAGCGAAGAACGTAACCCAGTCAGGAAAAAGAGACAAGATGGGGCCGAGGGAAGACGAACGGCGCCGACGGCAATGTCTCAAAGTGATTGGCCAGAGGCTCCGATCCGATAAAAAACCACGTTCGGGGGGAGAAGAGGGGGTTGACAAGAGTTTGACAAGAGAGCAGAGAATCAGAGAGGGGGAAGGGTTATCATCCCGGAATATAATCAACTTATGAATAATAAATATGAGGGAATCATAAATCATTCATTGTTCCGATTACAAGTAATCGGAACATTGATTACACCTTTTCTTTGGTTGATCTTTGTTTCTTAGCGAACCCAAAAGGGAGGGCGCCAGTGGGCTGTGCTGCACAAGTGTGCTGAGCTTCCCTGTACTGCGCTGGAAAGGGGATTCACAGCGACCTTGTAGTGGGTGCCACTGCAGTCACTCAACTGCATGCATGCTCCTATAGGTGGCTAGTGTGCGCTGTACAACTGCACATATTCCCCGCCACACCGAGGGCAACCCACTAAAAATGACCGCCTCACTCAACCAAAACGCAACAGCAGCACTAGAGACCACAAAAGAGGGGGTGCAATGCTTGACGGTGAGGCAATCAACAACCAGGTGGGAAAAGAAGAAATCACAAAGGGATCAATCGCAAATAGCGTGCAAAAAATAGAGAAAAGTGACAAAACTTACCGACATAGCTCTTGGCATGAGTAAAGTCAAAGGTCGCAAAGTCATCGACTCCGGCGCCTGGGAAGGTCGGGTAATCAGCCATGTAGTCCGAGCCCACAATGCTGGGCTGCAACGTAATGTTTGCAGAGTTGGTCCAGTCAACGGAGCCTAGATGACCCGGGTTTGATTGGGGTGAACCGGCTGCAGATGAAGGTGTAGACAAGCTGGATGACGACAATCGCATGTCCCCGTCTTCGGGGTACAGGCAAGGTGATGTTTGGTTGCTGAGGATGTAGCTAGGAACCGCTTCCGAATACAGTGAAGGCTCGAGGTTGCCGGATGTGACAACGGCGTACACGTCTTGTTCGCTGTGTGGGAAAGCTCCGTATGCGTCGGTTGTGATGCTCAGGTCCATTGGGGCGGAAGTGAATGCGTTACCGGGTGGTGATGGATATTGGGTAATATCTCGATCTCGATGTTGCTGTTGTTGTTGTGTTTGTACTTGTTGTTGAGCAAAGGCTACACTGGCCATACTATTCTGTTCCTAGCTTCACCAGCAAGAGCGAGCAAGGATGCAGACTGAACGTGATGTGGTTGCTTAGGTACGGCGGTGTTCTGCTGTTTAGCTAGCCTATCGCATGCCCGATGGATAAACCCTCAACAAAGAATGCAAGCCGTTGGTGATTGGTGTCGAAGACGTGTTGCGAGAGAATGGGGGTAGGAGGTTGTTGAGTAGCGATCGAAGGTTGGCTCAATGACCAAATGGCAACGGGAAAGGTTTGATAAGTTGCGAGGTGCAGCAACGGTAACAATGGTCACTGTTGCTCTTGGATAGAAGAGAGGAGTGTGGCCAAGGTAAGTAACTGGTATGAACCAATATCAGATGTTATGTATCAAAGATGGAGAGGTTGTTGGTGATGTGCGTATAAGATGATTGGGGCTCGACTGGAAAGTTGGGGGCGCTCGACTTAGATATAGTAGTAGTCCAGTTCCAGGACGAGCATGGAGAAGAGAATAGGTGGGTGGGATCTGCCTTGTATGTTTACATGTATGAGATGCTAGTCAAGGCCCCTAGTTATTGGGGACCATGACAAGAGCCCAGGGCCTGCGACTACAGTACACAGCATGCAAAAAAGCAGACACCCACCACACCCCCGTAGGGCAGACGGAAGTCCCAAAGGAGGGACACAACTTCCTACCAGTACCAAGCTTCCTGTGCAAGCCTCTTGGGCGTACCCGGTGGGGGAGGGGTCGAAATTAGAAAACAGTCTACAGTCTAATGTCCAAGACGGGGGGGGGGGGGGGGGGGGGGTGTAAGGAATCTAGAATGTATCCATCGACTCCAATGGACCCGTTTTCTGCGTCGAAAAAAACTGCCCGTCGTTTAAACAGCAAATGGTTTGCTCTGTTCGGTTATTCATCAAGATGACCCAACTTACCGGGGGGCTGGAGTTAAACGGTTCCAGGGTGCACCATGGCTTGTCAAGAAGGGGGGCGTGAGCCAGAGCCAAGTGGGAGGGGGCGTCGCCCAGCAAAGCCCGAAGCCCCTGGTCATTTTTAGCATCGTCGCGACCGCCCAAGGTAGCTATTAGTAGCAGTACATGCCTACCATGCCTACCGGGTCTAGATGTGCCGCCCCCAACCGCGCTACCACCACCAAATTCAACCCCAGTGGAGGGCGCGTCTGGCACAACAAGTAAAGCGGGACTATCGTCTACCAAGTACAGGTACTTGAATAGAGGTAACGATGCGATATGCGAGTGTGTCGGAGTCGACCTGCCACCCACCGCCCTAGGTCACTGTTAGCCAGTCGTGAAGTGGAACTCATTTTGACACCTATGGGGAGGCATGGTTGGATAAAACAATAACTGTCAAGCATTGTGATGGTACGCCTGGTAAGAACCTCTAAGCCACGCGAGACGGACAATTGAAATTAAGCCTTCCTATAGAGATCCTGGAACGGAGTTGCAGGGAGAGCCTTGGCTTCACCCTGCGTCTTTTGGAAGAACCACAAGCATCCACATGCCATGAGCAACTGTGTCGAGGCAAAGTCCCCTCGATGTGCATGTCGAGTACGGCAACGCATAGCAGGGCGGCCTTGTTCTCGACGTCGACGCCAACATGGTGGCCGAACAACCCCACAGTCAGTGCAAGCCATTCGTTTTCCCAAGTACCTGTTTTCTGCTTGTCTTGAGTCTTTGAGACCCGCAGGTCTTGTACCAGCTGGGCTCATCGATATTGTCTCACTCGACTTGTACGTTAATCGTTTTTTTGCTTTTGTTCTAAATTTGCCTTCATCCATCTTGTTCACACAGTAGGTACCCGTGTACATGGCGTAGGGCAACCTTATGGAAGCTGGGACGAATCGATGCGGTCTGCCTTGGTGAATGCGATTAAGCTTCAACCTAAACTTGCGGAGATCTTGCTTCGCCTTCGTCCAGGCTTCTAGTGTCCACTTGCTATCAGGCTACCCTCCTCGTTGCATAATTCCCTTCTGGGTAGCAGTGCGAGGCACAATCGTCCTCTAATTAATTTCTGGGCCGACTCACCAGTCCGCGTACTTTGTAAAGTTGGCGCAGAAGACGAAAAGGCATTGGCTACCAATGTTAAGGAACCATGGGTAGATCACTGCAGGGGCATTAGATAGTTAGGGGTGTGCTAATTGCATGGCCCATTCGCCGTGTGAGTCGGACTGGGGACACTGGTTAGGACGGCCACGCGGTGTCAAAAAGCAAATGGCCACCAAGAAACTCTCAATTACTTCAAATTGTTAACGCAGTCTTTGATCTTCAACCATCCGCGATTCCCCGCGTCATTGGGAACAATAAACTTGTGATGTACTTGGTCGTGCCACCACTGCCAACGCTGACTCGATTGCCGCCACAGGTTCAATGCAGGATTGCCCGCGGCAACTCGAGCCGTTGGCATAATCCACTAGGACAGTGGATGAGTCGAAAGCAGAATACCGGCCCCCTGCACCCTCTTTTACTCACAGTTCCGCTCATTACACTATGCCCCTTGTGGACATTCGTGTTGAATGGATTCCCTTCGCGCCCTCGCAAGACCATTCGCATAAACCAGTTTGCACAAGGCGTGGCATGGGAAATCAAACTGTGCTTGGCATGCGGTACAAGCTGCAATGCTTTTGATCCAAACTACAAGTTGGTTCAAGAGGAACAAGAAGAAGAAGAAAAGGCAAGTTGTCATGCACTGGAAGACACGGGGCGGCGGATAGGGCGGCAATGAAAGTCTCATTGTGGCTCAGTACTGTCTTTCTGTGCACCAGTAGTTGACCAAGTAGAGTCTCAATTTGCCAGGCCCCTAGTAACGAACTGTTCATTGAAGTACGAATGTATTATCCCTCTCATACTGTATCAGATCTTCAACACTCGCCAATATCCCAAAAAAAAAATTAAAGCAATGCGCACTGACTGGGAGCACTCTATCAACAAGGGCCACAATGCAGTAATAGATTGTCAACGAGGCTTTATTAGTGAGTGAGTCTAGGCATTTGAATTTTAGCGCAATAGCCCGCCTAGCAAGGACCCCTCTATGGTAATTTTCGACATGATTTAGGTTTAGCTCAGTTGTTGATTACGCCGTCTTTTAGGTTGCGTTCCACTACCCAGTCTCCATCCAAGGTTTGGCGATCCTGTATGGTTTTGCTGGTGCCGACCACCGGCTATCGTTTAACCTTGACTGGGTCGTCTTGCTGCACATCAAAGTGGCCAGAATATTACAACAGCTCCAGAGACTTCGTGGGGAAAAAAAATTAACGTGGAGGAAGTTGCCTGTACTACCATAGCTAAGTTTATTTTGTCGAGAAAGGATTTTGTCCAAGAAGAAATGACTTCTCAGCTTTGTGAAGATGGTTTCTTGTGTAACGGTGTGGCATTCTGATTTAGCTAATTGGCTTGTGACTAGCAGAATTGACCCGTGAGAGGCGCCCAAAGAGCCTCATTAACGTGGCGTCGTGCCCTTGCTCGCTTTGAGCAGTTCCCAGTGGCTAGGCTCTTGGTGCCTCACTCACAGGGAGCACTTTGCTAGACCCAGGCAGGGTACAGTACAGGTCTGACAGCGATGGACCACTTCGGCATTGACAAAGCAAGTCGGGTCCGAAAGGTCAGCCAGATCCCCCAAGCTAGCGCATCGCATGTATTGCAGACAACGAATCCAAACACTTGCCTGGAATCAAACTTTGGGGATAGGCTCAGAATTGTTGCGATGCTTTCATTCGTAAAGTCATTGTCGGTTTGTACATGACGGCAAACAGTGGTCTTGCGCTGCTCTACTTGCTTTCTCCTCAAACGGTTAGGCTGTGTCCCGTCTCCAACCCCTACAGCACCACCTAGAATAGCCCCCCCCCCCGACACCGACTGACTAGCCAAGACCGGGAGAACCACACTCAATATGCGATAGAGTTTTGTGGACACAATCGGCCACAGTTCTCCCGTCTTATTATTCTTAGCCAGTGCAAGCAATAATAAGTTGTCCACCGATAGCGCGACTTTTAATTGCGGTCCACGATGGCATTTCATTCGTTTCTTACAGGGCAATTTCCTGTTTCAATCACGATAATTCAGTCTATGCGTCATTATATGCCGTCTCACTCTTCTTACAGGCCGCGATTATAATAATAATGATCATTTGCAGATATAATAAATACAAAATAATAATAATAGTAATAGTAATAACTAGTAATAATAGTAATAATAATGAGCATCGAATGAAGCTGGTACTAGTCTCGCCAGACTTTGTCGCCAACACGTCAAGAGCGCCACCAAAGTGGTGACAGGATACTGTACCATAGGGGCCCCCTCCCCGTGGATGCGACGGGCCTGCCACACACCTCTCCTGTACTCCGTACCAGAGGGCAGCATTTTGAGCCCATCCCTTAAAGAAACTGGTGTCAAAGCTTCGACCCCATCCACCGTCTCGCGAGGCATTTTACTGGCTATAATTTCCTAGTGCTCCATCGGCACACTCGCTCAGCCTTACATATGTTGTCCCAGCGGATATGACTTGCTGCTATGATCTCATGTCCGCCCTCTTAAAACACAAAAGTGTTGGAAGTGCGGTCTAATGGATACGCCGCATTCTCTCTAGGAAAATATACTGCAGCACATGCAGCGCAAAGTCTGGCCGTCCAAGTCTGTCTTGGGGAGACTCGACGAGGAATTGTGGTAAGCCCTTCTCCTACACGTAATTAGTTAATACAAGTTAAGGTGGCACGAGTTCTTCATCGTTGCTGAGCCGTCGTACTTGACGGATTCACATTCTGACATCTGAACGGGGAATACGATAGGGCTGACTGCCAGCAGAGGAGGAGGCAGAACCTATTGAGCATGGTCGCCCATCTGCGTTGAGGACGGCATGAACATGGGTGTGAAGACTGGCACCAGGAGTTGGGTACTGGAGCAAGGGCCCATGTGCACGGTATACCATGTACATGGTATGCCCATCACAGAGGGAGTGATGGTCACTAAACCGACCCCTCCTAAGCTACGTCTCCGCCCTGCCGCCTGCCGACTCTTGGCTTTGCAACTCTACCCGTCCCGGGGCGCCAATCTACTCGACCAGACCATGGGCAATCTTGTCCCAAAACAGTATCCTGTGCGACAGCTAAACATAGCTCTGGTGACGAAGCCACAGGAGGTGAGCCACACAGTTGGAACGATTTCACCTCCAAGCCCAAATATTTACCCTTGGCATGATGCCAAGGGTAGATGATTGGTACGTCGCAATTTCCTCGGGCTAGCCTTCATATCCAATCATTTATTCAACCCTCTGAAAAATTGTAGCCAAAAGTGGCATGGACAGCCATCAAAAAGGTAGTTTTTCCAGTTCACTGTGTCTGTGGAGTGTGACGATGAAGAAGAGTGTTTACAGTGCTAGTTGAGATGAAGGAGTAAGCAACTGTGCACTGCTTCGCGCAATGCGACCCCAGTACAGGCAAACGAAGGGGGTGGACGCTAGGCTAAGACCACGTTTTTTCGGATTCTCTGCACTGCTCATCAGTTGGGTGAATCCCTGTTGCACCCAAATGATTGGCCACTGCACCACTGGTGCGTGAACTCTGATAAGATTGGGGGCTCCGGACTCGCCGATATTCTAGCCATGTTCGGTTAGCTTTGCCTGCCAAAAGACAACAACCCTGCCCATTACTGATAGGATCGACAGCGTGGTTGCACAACGCAAACCAAAGATGGTGTGGTGGATGGAACGGAGATACATTCTCTACCCATACGATAATTGATCCTCAAAGCCGCTTGCGAAAGGAGGAGCAAGGCCCTGTTAAACCGAAATTGGTGCCCTACAAGATGCTTTCTTTGCAACAGGTTCCCTATCGAGGACAGGGGGTTTGACAGCGACTTTGGCACACCAAAGGCGCGCCGTCTGCCAGAGACTAGACTTCAGATCCATCCATTTCATATCGCCATTCGAAAGAAAAAAAGAAAAAAAAACCACACCAGCGAGTTTCAACCAGAGCAGTTCTGGTGGAAAGCGCTTTCCAAGCTTCACCACGCTGCGAACAGAACGCAAAAGAGCAATGCAGGAACGCAGATCCCCTCAAGACTGAGCTGGTCGCTGCGTGTGAAACACGCGGTAGAAATCCATCCTTTCGGCAGACGTTGATACGTCTTGCGAGATGGCATTGCAGCAAATCGCGCACGATTATCAAAATACCCGATCGCAATGCCCTCCCAGCTCCTTTCGTCGGCAAACTGCTACACAATTAATATGCCAGTGGAGAACTATGGCGGCTAGCATCTGGGGTGGCCCATATATCGTATTCTTCGGACTCTACGTTCATTGGCTGATACCAAACACTACCGTTGGCTCTTTGACCAGGGGGGGGAGGGGATTGCCCTGCCACCGTGATCATAAGCGAAGCACTTCTTGGTGCGCGCCACATGGAGCCTTTACACGTGGTAATTACTGAGCTTCAGAGATGCACCCAAAAGGGAATGCGAGCTAATTATAATAAGACGAGTAAAAAGGTGGTGTGGTACGTACACGAGGTGCGACGGTGACTTTGATCTCATCGAGCTGGCTGGATTAATATGTTGCTGGCATAGAAATCCGAAGCCCTGGAACCTTCACGTGCTGGCGTGCACATCTCTTCACTCCACCGCACTGTAGTTGCACAAGTCTGCACATATGTACATGCCTCCTCACCCTCACCCAGTGATTGGGCCGGCAATAGACGGCTCATTTCAATGCAGTGCCGAGAGTTTGGCACCAGTTTGATTTATTACGCGGCGACAGATACTGTAACGTCGATAACGTGGTTCTGAAAGATTTGTTTCCTTTCAATGATTAGTCACGTTCGGGACTCTCTATGTGGCCAGGAAATGCATCAAGTGCGCTGGGAGGGGGGAACGAGTCGCTCCTTGCCCTGATGCAAATGTAGATGCACATGCCGTGGTAATTGAATCATGGTAAGAGCTGCAACTTGCGCCCTGTGCGTAATTCACTGCCATGTTTCCGCTTCATGCCCAATGCAACGGCTGGTAGTCATCGCGGGATCATCGACTTGCCATGTGGTCATGCAAGACCTCTCAGGCTCAGGTCTCATCTGACATGGCTGCAACCCTTGACCATCTTGTCTCCTTTGCCACCACTGGGAGCCATGATTCAAGTCGTCATCAAGACATGCCAATATCATCGCATGTACTGTACCTGCAAGGTACTGTACAAGCTTAGCGCCCTGTCTTGCTGCCGTAAATTAGCCTTCGTAACTGGCAATTGGGCAAGTACACGGAGGCGTTGAAACAGAAATAGTAACACAAGAACTAAGACATTTCAAGGTCGTCGAAGCTCAATTTCTAGCCCCCATGGCGTTGTTCTAAGACTAGCGCCACCGCTTCCTTCGACTCACACCACTTTTGCTCCCCAATAAATCCCCTGGCCAGTGCTTCGTTGGGGTTGTGTGATGGCTGACTGGGCTACTCTACTGGACCAATACTCTGGTTTTGGGCGCAGATCACTATCTGGAGCCGGGGAGGCCCGCCGTTCAACCCCAGTCAGAGAGAGCACACCAGTCACAGACCAGGTATTCGGGCAGTGCGCAGCGACACTGTTTTACCTTGTTTGCCCAGCACAGATCCAAGTTAAATTTTCCGACAAATAACGGGCCCGGCAAAAGGACATTGATCTACACCGAGCACCCAGCTGGTTCACTTGTGCATCAGTGTAGAACGTGCATTGATTGCATAACATGAACGCACATGTAGGTTTCGTTGGGGAACAGGGTTGCTCCATGGCTCTGGCCGAGAGGTCACAGACCTTGTGCCCGTTTTAGGAAGAATACTTACAGGAGCGACGGGGAGACAACGGCAAACGCCGCGTCGTCAACCAACCTTGTACCAGCACCCTGGACTGGACTTGATCCAGCCCTGAAGCTCCATTTAAATCACAAAGAGAACGGAAGTCTGTAAAGTTGGAGTGACCGTCGATTACAGGAAACGCGTTCAGTTATGCCTGATTGACTGGCGCCTCCCCTCACCCTTGCTCGCGGCGTGGACTAGCTCTGAATCGAATTACTAACAAGTTAATACCGAGCATACAAATATTAACAAGGCATTACATTGTGAAAAGCATGGCCACAAGTCGTCATTCTCGCCAAGGCGTCGGCAAACTGGGCCAATATCTAGTTCCACCCATAAGCATCATATTGTTACAACGATGAGCTGACCCCTTTTGACTGGGTGTCTTCACGTGCGACTCATACATTCCCCGGATGAGCATCCTTTCAGTGGATATTAGATTTATCACTTCAAGCAACTACAATGATTAAAGGTACCCCATGAGTGTAAGGCTTACGCGGTCCTCGGGTTTGTCCTACGATCCCGCTAGTAATCAAAACTTGTGGGCGGACAATCATTGCGCCCTTGCGTTACGAGTTACGACGACCGCGGAACCGTTAGAGGCAAGTGCAGGCGTTAAGTTGGGTCCTGAGGCGAGTGCATCATATGTCATAGCATCAAGGATGATGCGCCCATGCTCGTGCACTGCACTTGTTAGGTATTTTCGTAGTTGGTAACAACTTTTTCTTCTTGGCATCGTTAGTGGTCTCAGGCAGACATCATGTCCAGTTAAGTTGCCTAGAATTAGGTAGCGATATATCGAGCTGTCTGCCTTGAGGCAGCCATCGTCGGGGACCAATGATAAGCCAGTGAACCATAGCAGGGGTCCAGCTATACCGATGGCGGTGCTTGGAATTGTGTAAGAAGCGTAGGGCTGGTGTGGCGGAGAGCAATCCCGCTCTGGATACTCTGTTCAACCTTCACGATAGTGGGCTGTTCTCAAGCCCCCCCCCCCCTTTTGTTGGCATGTAAGTACTGGTACAGTACCCTTTGTCTCCTCTTGTGAATAGAACAGCCCACATTGCAAACAACAGGAAGCTAATGGGTGTGGCTTTGGCCATGATCCATATTGGTGGTGGGTGGGTGGATGGATTTTGCCAGTGGCGGGTGGCTCAAGTCACTCTGCACTAGCTTCTCCACGGAGAACCTGAGACAACTGACGAAAAGTGCAAATCATTTGCCTTTCACTGAGTAATAGTATTCTTAAGCCTGGAGACGATATTGGTAGTGGTAGCTACAAGTTGTTGGCGATCGTGCTCGCTTACACCACAAGAAGTTCACAGAAGTAAACGGCCCGGTATCGCGCCGATTGCACTCGTGGTTTTAGCTGAGTAAGAACTGTAACGATGTCTATCTAAATGGCATACTGCTTTCTGAACCGCCTTGAGCCTGGCCAGCCGAATGGGGAGACATGCGTTCCCGCACCGACAACTTGGCATGATGATGTGTTTTGCGATCAACAACGGCTTTCGCACGTACCTTTTCAACCTTGGAGGGCTTGGTACTGTAGTCATCATGGTCTCTTAGTTTGAACACGATAATGGAGGAGGGGTGTGTGCATATAGTCAGTCGGCTATAATCGACTTGAAAGCAAAAAGCGGTGGTGCTGGTGGATGAGCAGGAGGCTCCGCCTACCTTCACCTGAAGAAACTAAAGTGAGATGCGACAACGGCAAGGCTGAACCGCAAGGTTATGACCAAATGACTAGCTTGTTGTGCCAGGATGGCTGGTCAAGTTACAGAACTAATAAGATGGTGAGAAGCTGGGCCGAAAAGTCATCTGGTTAGTCAATCAATCCACTATGGTGATGCCATGATATGTGCCATGAAGCGTGGAAATAATGTGTTCCCGCCCTCCTGCAGATTTCAGGTAGTGGAAGTGGCTAGTTGTGCTCAGCAACGCCATGCCTCAGGCCTAACTGAGCCCATGCAGTTACCAAGCAAGATTTGTGTGTCTTCATTTCGACGCTACGCGCATCTGGGAAGGAATATGAGATGATCTGTCCTGGTACAGCGTATCATTGCAGGTTTCTGTTGGGGGTGTGGTGGTCAGTGTTCCAAGGGGCCACGTTTATGCCATGTTGTTGGCGCTTCTTTGAGGGGGCAAGCGATGTTTCCCTACCAAACACTTACTCAACGCCATCTACTTCCATCTGCCGATCAATTCATGCTGATGTTGCCCCGCGATGACGGGGTGAGTCGGCGATGGCTGCGAAAAGTCAGTCCACAGATGATGTATTGTCTAGCTACATTTAGGAAGGCGGACATGGTGTCTTGGTGTTACACAACGTTCCTTCACTACACATTCACACCTAAACACGACTGGGGAGAACAGGGGGAGAGCTGTTAGCTGCATCAGACTTGCCGATTAGCCACGTGGATTTGGGGGCTCTTCTGCTCTACACATGCAACCCGACGGTCTGGCCCCTCCTCGTACATATACGAGTGCATGGGAATAGGGCAGTTACATGCAATCGAGAAAGTGATGATCCTGCCCGCTCAAAAATACGCCTGGAGCTTCCTGTGCCACGAAGGATTTGATCCTTGGATCTAACGCATGCAAATACAACATTGGTGCATGTTCTTAGAGTGCCATCCTGGCTCTAGCTCCAGATTGCGGGGGCAGGCCACAGGAACAGGTGTTGATGTATCAAAGAATAGGAAGAAAAACGCGCAGTCTTTGTCCTGGTCTTCTCTGGAGGCACTAGGTGGAGAAGCAAGGGTTGAATCCTAATATCAGAATCTTGGTCTGCCTCGTAGATTGGTTCGCAAAATGAGGGAAATACTGTCATTGACAAATTACCTCTGAAGGGCCATTTACCGTGGAGTAGCTCGCTGTAATCGACGGCAACAATCCCCTGCAGTCCGGTATCGCATGCATGATGGTGCGAGGCAATGCAATATCGCAATAGATTGTTTGTTGGCCGCCTTCGCATATTGAGGCGTAACAGGGACAGTCGTGTGGTGTACGCGGCTTTCACATCCACCATAATGAAGGTGCTGATCGAGCTAAATGCTATGTTGCAACCTATTGTTGCAATCCGATTGCCCATCCTTCGATACCACTGTCCGATTAACTGGTATCAGTTGTAGCGTTACTTTGACAACACCCCTGCATGTCATTTAGTTCCTTCACCAACACCACTACTGCCAGCTTATCGTTGACAACTCTCAAGACGCCGTGGCTTGGTCTAGCGTACCAAAGTCCGCTCGCTCCACAGTTAGGCGTTTCCAGTGGACAGTGCTGTACGCTACGGGAAATAGTGCAGTAGCTTCATCCGTCACCCAGCATGTCTTTGCGACCATTCTGTTTTGATTCGTCAGTCTTCCATGCATAGACGAAACTGAAATGAACTGGTTGAGTCCGCCCGCTTGGACTGCGTCGCGCGAAAAGCTTGGACACTTTGAGACAACCTTCTGCAATCATGGGCGCATCTGCGAGCCGACCGAAGCGCTGGCTATGGTGGCGGAGCTGTCGTTTTTTGTCTCACCTGTGCTAGCGAGTCGACCCTGGTTACACTGCATCTAATAGTCAAATGGCGCTAACTCACACTGCGAAGGCTCTTGGGTGCTGTTACTCTGCCTGCCGCAAAGAGCGAGCAATGCGAGCGAGCTGTCCCGTCTCCTTTGCACCAAGCGGAGTGCAACGGGGAAATCTCACTGAGCTACGGAACCACCCAACTGCCGGTGCCGGTACTATTGTCTGGCCCTGGTTTAGCCATGTGGCCTGCAGTCCCCTAGTTATTAAACCTTAGCGTGCGTAGAGCCGCACTTTTACATCCCGTTTAGGCCATTCGTGAGGCGATGCGATGAATCTTAATTGCCCTATCGCCGTCTGGAGGCTAGAGTCCCATGCGGAGGAGAGATCATGTGGTCGAACGTAACACCGATTATTGACTATTGATTTGCAGGATATTGGCTTTTGGAGCGAAAATAGCTCGGCTTCAAATTGTCTTCGTTTTGACAGCGCGTTTTCTTGCTGTAACTGACCCTCAGGGATCCGGCGCGTAGTTGAGGCCTGGATGTCGCTCCCGGACGCTCAACGTTGAGGATACCTGGCCAAGAAACCGTTAAGTCATACGTTGCTTGGGCTTCTTCCAATCTTTCGACTTTGTAAAAGATGCCTCGTCAATAGCCACGCCCGATAAGGCATGTGGTATCACTGACGGATCCTGTAGGGGGGTGAGACAGCGATCTTGAGCCACGAGGTGACGGTATGCTTGTAGATTCTCTCCTGGAGATCATGATCACCGCCTCTAGGTGTGGGTGGCTCGACCTGGCTTGGGGCATCACTTTGCCCAGAATGCGCCCATATTGTACAAGTATTAGCTTCTTGGTCCACCGTGGCGGCGTGAACTTTACAGGATTGCAGGGGACAAGAGGTCCCTGTAAGTGAAACTTCCACTGTCGGACTAGAAGCGGCCCGTCGCTTAAAGGCGGAAGACCTTCCGCTGAGTCACTGCAATCACAAAGTCCTTCAGCGGTGGGGAGGTGAGTCCCACGAGGGCGTCCAGGCCAGCCCCAACTGTACGCGCTAGAACACTTCTAGAGAACATGCGAGAGACACGTTCTAGTCCACCGCACTAACAGAAACAAGGTCATCCCGCACACCTAGGTGGCCGCATTTGCCCAATCAACGTGATATTGTGGTATTATTACTGTTCCGAGGAGGCTATTTCGGGGTTGCCGAAGGTTAAACATGTGTGCCGTCACTGCTTGCTTGGCCTTAAAGAAAAGGAGGGTGTGATTGGCGCCATGTGTGGTCCCCGTTAGTCCAACTATTGGACAAAACGCCTTCTACACATCTGCTTGTGCTTTGCTTTTTAGCTCCAAAGCTAATTACCCCAGCTTTCTTCCAGACCAGTCAGGACGCAGTGCAGACGGAGGCGTGGCGCTTTGGCAGGTAATTCGACGGCGAATGATGGTCGATCATTTGCTCCGTGCCTCCGGCGGTAGGAGTCACTAATTAGTCCGCGTGTTATTAATTTCGCTGTGAATTGTAGTGTATTTCGCCCCAGTCTAAGCATTAACGATCTGATCACTGTTCCGAACTGGACTAACTTGCAGGTGTGTCATATTGTTTTTTGTGAAGAGTACTGTTTATGGCTTTGTCTTCATTGGGCTTGGCTTTTGTCTACCGCTGTAGCCGCCATGGCAACATTCTCATGTTTATATAAATCCTTTGTAAATTGGTCGAATTAGACTGTGAAGTTCTACCCTTTAATTTGGCAGGGTTATGTTTGGTGGCAGAGCTGGGTGCGTTTGTCACCTGTGAATTATGCTGAGTATCATTTAGTATGCGACTATTTGTGTATTAACGTACCTACAACACAGTGACTAACAGGAGCAAAATTACCTATAACATGCAGAGATAGCACGACCAACCATATTACAGAATACTATTATATTAAAGGGGGTTTTATTTTATTTGTAGCAACGAATCTAAGATGTGAAGTGTCTGCCCTTCGCGAACACAGTGATGAAAAGTAGGTATAGGGTAGCTAGCCAACATAATGCTTACGTGAACAGTTCCTCCCAGGAAAACGGTCACGTGTTAGGGAGCTTGCTGCGTCATCGTGGGCTTGCCATATGCAGCTTATCATAACGTGGCTTCAAATCGGCATTGGATATCACCATATCAAGCGACGTCGATTGAGCAATTACATCGACAGAGATCCTCAATATGGGGATGTGACAGAGATATTTACTGCACAATACTGATTACAACACCGCTACTCGCATAAATGCCCAAAATGCGTCTGGGATGGTACGCCGGGGTAAGCTATCACCTCCTAACGTCCTCATATCTACCGAGGCGATATCAATCTTCATGGAATCAATATCTAACACCACATACAGGTTTCCACGGCCCTGGCGGCTAGTGTGTGTGTTTCCGCATTTCAGCAGAGAGCTAATTTCTACTCTGCTATGGTTTATCTGTCGCAGAGTAACTTCTGTTTGCTAGTATGTCGAGGATCTCGATCGCCAACAGCTGTTGCCCATGAATTGCTAACATTCCCACAATAGGCCCTAGTTAACTTCACACTACTCCTCTATGGAACTTTTATTTGGGCTCTGTGCAAACTGTGTTTCGGTACTCTACGAGCGGTCGAAGTTGAACAACTTACAGAACGAGCTTGGTTCGCCATCACGGAAACATGTCTCGCCATGACCATCTTTCGAGACGAAATTGGCGCATGGTTCATTGTTATGTTTACCATTCTTGTCACTGGAAAGGTTTGGGGATGGATTGGAGACGGAAGAGTCGAGTTTCTCGAGCAACAACCCCCAAACAATCCACGACTCTTCCACACTCGCCTGAGCATCTCGTTAGCTATTAGCTTCATCTACGACGTCTGGATTCTTCGATACTGCATAAACTCAGTAATCCAACAAGCCAGACCTACGATGATGGTCATGTTCTTGTTTGAGTTTGCTGTTCTTGCCGTTTGCTCGTGGAGGACTGGCATCCGCTATATCCTTTCCTTGGTCGAGCAGAGAATCACGCATAACCAGACCCACGCTCGTCTCCGGGAGAGAAGGGCCGAGCTTCGACAAGAAAGAGAGCACGAAGAGAGACGACGAGAGATACTTACACGGGCTGGCGAAACGGTGGATATCTCGCAGCCACTCCCCAGTGAAGATGATGTAGACGAAATGGACATCGAAGTACCAGGCTGGGCTGCCAAAGGCGAATGGGTCTTGTGGCTAGATTTGATTACTGGTATGCAAATGGCTCACAAATTCAACCTCGGTGGTCAGGATGCTAACACGTATGCAGATATGTTCAAACTCGCCATATATGTCGCGTTCTTTTTCATGCTCCTCATCTTCTACGGATTACCTATTCACATCATGCGAGATCTGTTATTGACAGCCAGAGACTTTGTCAAGAGGCTCAATGCCATTCTACGATACCGCAAGGCAATCCAGGAAATGAACAGATATCCCGATGCTACCGAAGCAGATTTGGAGCAGGAAAACACTTGCATCATTTGCAGAGAAGAAATGCGAGCATGGGACCAGAACAACAATGCTGGAGCCATAGATCGTGTTCGACCCAAGAAACTTGGCTGTGGGCATATTCTCCATCTCGGCTGTCTGAAGAGCTGGCTCGAACGACAGCAAGTGTGCCCTACGTGCAGAGCCCCGGTCTCACAAACAACTGCGAATAACGCCAACCAGAATAACAATAACAATAACAATGCTGCTGTCAATGCACACCAACAAGGAGCGCTGGGCAACCCTGGCGCTGGAGCTCAAGCACAAAGAGGTGTGGGAGGAGCTGCACCTAATGCCAACCAACAAGGAAGAAATCAAAATGGTGGAGCACGTGTTTACAACCTAGGTCCAGTTCGTGTTGGCTTCGGAGCTGGCATGGATCAAGTCAGAGATGTCGCGGAACAGTTTGGTATTCCACCTCCAGTGGACAACCAGGCCGGGCAGGCTGGTATGCCAAATGCCGCCGGCACTTCACAGCCAGGAGATAATTCAGGCGCTGCAAACAATCTTCAGCACATCGGTGAAGCCTTGCAGCATGTGTCTGTCATGGTACAGCATGAAGTGCAACAAATCCAAGCAACACAACAAGAACTTCAAACCATGGAGCTTCTGTTGGCCGAGTTGAACCGCATTCGCCAACGACGTACTCTGATCGGACAAGGACTCGCAGGACAAGCCAGTAGCACCAACCCCGCGATGACCTTTTCAACGCAACCTACTCTACCAGGTGCAGCGAACAGCAACCTGCAAGCTCCAACCTCCGTACCATCGAGCTTGTCAGCGATACGCAACCACCCCGGGCTTGTTCGCCACGGTGTTGCGCCAAATACGGCGCCAATACCTTCTGGTAGCCCCGATCTCCCAGACGGCTTAGCCATTCCACAAGGCTGGTCTGTGCTGCCATTGCAGCGTATGGAAGGACCACCAACAGCAGGTCCTTCTTCACGAGCGCAGTCTAGAGGACCATCCGTGTCTCCTAACAGAGGACTGGAGAGCTCACTACGCAATGAAATTAGACCGGCTGCCACTCGACCAGGCCAGGCGCTGACACCCTCATTGAAAGCTCAGGTAGAAAACCTCTGCAATCAACTAGGCCTCCCTCCCAAGGAAGATATCATAGCTATGACAGCTGACGAGACTGCACCAAAAGCCTCAACTTCAACTACTGAAGGAAATCAGACGTCTACTAACACAGCCTCAACCACAGCCAAGGCGAAGTCGCCCGCGACAGAATCATCAGAAGAGCCATCAACAGCTGGACCATCCCGCGCAGTATACGGACCACCTCGTCCTCCTGCTGAGCAGACTCCTCTACAACGTGCCGTTCAAGATTATCTCAAGAGCCCACCACGTGAGTCTGTCAACAGAGATATCAACAGCGGCATGACAGTTGGAGAGTTCTTCCGCAAAGCACCATCTCCATCAGATTTCCCTGAGGGCGAACTTCGAGATTTCTTCTTCTCCAACGGGCAGCAACCTGGCCAGCAACAAGGAAGCGCCACGCGGAATGCCTCGTCAGCGAGTGCAGGCCCTGCAGCTAGCACAACCAGATCAGCAAGCGGAAGCAGCAGTGCCACCACCGGCAGCAGTGTAGGTGTTGACCAAGACACCAAGAAGAAGGGCAAAGCCGTGACATTGGAAGACGTTGAGTCGGAAAGTGAAGAGGAATGATTTTTAGACCTGGGACTGGCGTGAGTAGATTAGTATTGTGTTCGATTACGAAGAATGTACAAAGCGTGTCTTGAACATATGAATGCTCCGCAAGATTCTTACCAGTTGTTTTAATGATGATGAAACATACTTGACGTGATAAACATAATAATTTGTTGATGATTCATTAATTATACCCAAAAGTAAACATGATAAGGCTATTGGCTAACGATAGATATAACGACCAAGTCGCAGCTAACAAACGCCAAAAAATAAAATAAAAAATAACCCATAGCGTAAGACAAAAACTAAAGATGACTTATATTAGCCGCTGTAATCATACACCGTTGATTACACCGTTTCCCCTTATCATGAACAAACGCAAATATACAATAAGAAAGGTTCAACGATGTGTCAACTATGACTCTTCCTGAGCAGACGCCTTTGATTCTTCATCGCCCGCCTCGACCATCTTAAGAACTAGCCCGCTTGTAGCAGCTTCGGCCTTGACTGGCTTGGGGCTCAATACGGTGGGACTTTCTGATTGAGATTCTCCTTCCTGAGGAACAGGCAGACTTTCTGCGTCTTCCATACCAGCTCCGCTTAGTCGACGGAGTAGCTCATCGGAATGCTGCTGAGCCAGACGTTCAAGTTGTTCGGAGGGGTCCTAATGAGACGAAACAGCGTTAGCAACGGCATGATTCCTATCACCGTTTTCCGTGGATACATACCCATTCAGACTGAGAGGGAACACCGGGAGCCGTGGGGAAGGCCGGATTGTTGTTATTGTTGCTGATGCTGCTTGATTCATCCTGAGAGGCGTTGGGTTGCTGCGAATCGTCACCCCAGAAGGATGGGCGACGAATTGGCGCAGGCGTTACTGGAAGGCTGGGCCGTTCGGTCTCACTGGGAAAGTCTGTCAGACGCAGACCTTTGGCTTTATTTTTCCGGACAAGAGTTGGAGAGCCTGGTACCTTTTCGCCGATGGATTCTTCCAATGGTTTGGAGTCGGGGGCGCCGCTCAGTCTCCGTTGTTGAGTCTGGATACCTTGCACGTATCGATTGATCTCAGGAATTTCATCCCATGCGTTGGAGCGGGAGAACGATGACCACGGATCCGACGGGGTGATTTGGATAGTAGGAGTAGTGGTGGGTATAACTTGATCATCGGATGTTTTGGAGTCCTTGCCAAATATATCGCCAGTGTGGTCACTGGGTGAGTGGACGTGGCCTGATTCCGTGTCGAGTTTGACGCTGGGAAAAGCGCGGGATGGAGCTGGTTGGTTGGTTTCCCAAGGGAATATCTTCCGTGGAGCCGCAGATTGTGCCTTGGGGACTTCGTACCACATGTTCTTAGGCGGACTGGGATACCTAGCTGGCGCTACGAATGGTGAAGCGTCGTTGGACATTTCGTAGTGGGTGGCTGGGAAGTTGATAGCCTCAGGTTTTGAGTCCACTGGAGGAGGTTGCCTGGAAAACATTAGCGAGATTTTGAATTGCGCGATGTAGTGAAGATTGTATACCTTTGAGCGTCCCAGCTTTGCTGCATATCCAAAGAAGGACGCCTTTCCTCTTGCCTAGCCACGGCTCTCTTGAGTTCCTGGGCTAGTTGTATTGGCGTGACCGTAGATGAAGGCTTCTCCTCTGAAGCTTCTGTGATGGCCTTGGTGCTATCTGGCACAACTGGCTTCGGTTCATGGATAGTAGGGCCTTGCGAGCCGTGAGACCCATGCTGGGTATGTACTGGTTGCGGTGCTGCTGGCTGGAACTCTCCCTTTGTGAAATACTGCACGTATTGTGGATATTGCTCAGGCTTTGTGGATTCCTGTAGACTGTCAGTTTTTGGAAAACCAGCTGATTTGTTCGCTTGGAACATACCTGCGCGCGATAATGTCTATCATAAACAGTCCACCACCTTCCCACCATCTCATCATAAGGTGACCCTCCACGGCTCGCATATCTGCCCTCAAACCATGGTTTATTTGGCCCAATGAAATGAACCATATTGATACTTGACTGAAAATGCCTGTATGCTGGAACATATTGATAATGACCAGAGGGAGTGACGTTGTATGTAAAGGACAAGCGATGTACGCTATTCTTGAAGTACATGTTGAGCAAGCCCTGGTCGGCGCCGTCAAAGGAAATACCCCTCTCCGCCATAGCCAGCAGAGCATAGTAGTCTCCCAAGTCGGGTGTCAGGACCATTACACCCGTGTTGAAGATATCTGGCCATCCAATGTCTGGCGCAGCAGCAAAAGCATGTGGGATGTCGAAGAGCTCGTCCGGGGCGCGATACGCGACCACATCGGCGTCCACGTAGACGATTTTGCTAAATTGGGTTTGCGTCCAGAGATTGATCTTTGTAAATGCGGATTCGAGGTCAGGGCGGTTCATGAGGAAGAGTTTGTCGGGGTGTTCGGTTCGTATGCGAGGGACGGGGAGGACATGATCGAAGGCGGACTGTTCGATGCTGTTAGTTGGGTGAAGTCATGGAAATGAATTGTTTCGGAGGCTGCGAACTTTGAGCTGTGAAATCGATTCTGAAGAGACAGAATCGGCTGTGTAGTAGACTGCGAGCTTCTTGGAAGTGCCAGCATCGCGGAGGGAATGGGCCAGCACCAGAGCACCTGTATTTATATATTTAGCTATGCCACGCCGTGGTAGCTGAGAAGAATGGCAAATAACATACCGGGAAGATAGGTATCAGTCAAAAGAAGCTGTAGAACAATGACAATGATCAGTAACCGTACCGTAAATGCTGTTGGGGAGCCATACCGTGGCGTAAATCTGGTCACCAGTCGCTGACGCCATCGTGGACAGAGCTGTAGCTTTCCCCAGGCAAAAGTCTCAGCTTCAGGAGTCCATGCAGGAATGTAAACAGAACAAATCCAGTAGCAATGAAAAGTTAAGCAATGAAAGCCAAGTTATCGTCAAACAACAGAACAAGCCATGGAAAAAAACACAACCCAGGATGCACAACAAATGAAGGAGTGAAGCTTTGGCGACTAATGAAGAAAATAGACTGGACCAGACCTGGGGTGTTGGTTGAGTCTTCCCCTCACAGAACAGGCGAGTGGAGAGAGCAAAGAGCTAAGCTACTGCGGGCGAGCTAGACAGCTACAGTGCTTATTACAGTGGGCGAGTGGCTTATTTCGCTGGACTTTGGGCGCTACAGAGGCAATCCGGCTAGGGCGGTGGGGGAGCACAAGTCACGCGCCGCTGGTTCGATGGCGCTATAATCAAGGCAATCCAGGTGCTGCAGAGACTCCCAGAATGCAAGGCGTTGGGAAGGCAGATGCACGTTGCGTCGGTCCCTCATAGAGGATACACTTGACTACGTCACTCGTGCATACTTCATTAACAGCCGTCAACAAGATCGGCAAGCCTCTTCAACTGGAGCTTGGAATATCATGCCAATCTGCTTGAGAAACGTTATGCACAATTCAAAACGCATGGTAGCTGCACCAGCTCCTTAGTAAGAGCCCATTGTCGTCATGCACATCACGTCACAAGAATCTGAATATTGCCAAGATTTCAAGGTGGAACATTGATCGAAGTAAAGTAATGCTCAATATAACCCAAAAAAAAACCAAAAAAAAAACCGCTGAACAAAAGGCCATCTAAACAATGAGTAAGAGAAAAGGATGAAGGCAGCGAAATCAAAATGTATGTGCTAAGCTCCGAGACACACCGAACAATGTGTTTTAGCCGTTTCTCGTGAAAATCAGAGATCCTTTTTGTAGGCATGCTCTGGTTTATGAGTCGTCTCGTAATCAATGTGGACGTATGCTCTTTCGATGTCGGGAAGACTTTCGAGTTTGAATTGCAGCTCCTCTGCCACATCGTGAGTTTCCCGCAATGTACCATCAGGATCCATGACAATGTCAACCTCGGCGATGAGACGAGGACCAGAGTGATAGACACGCACAGTATCGATGCCCTGAATGGAGTCAGAGTGTGTCAGGCAGACGTAGGTGATGAGCTGTTGCGTGTCCACCGAAGCTGTGACACCGACGAGCAGCAAGAATTCGGCAAAGGCGGTTCGCAGCCAAATGACAGACACCAGGACGGATATCAGAATGGCGCCCATAGGGTCAATCCACCACACGAGCTTGGCACCACCGACAGAAGTCAGGATACCAAAGCCGTTGATCATCAGGTCGTTGCGGTGATCGTGATACAAGATGTTGACTTGGCTGTACTTATCCTTGAGGGTCCAGCAATACAGGAACAAGGCGAATTTGGTGGCAAAGGCAACGCATACGGAAATTACGGACTCGAGGTGGAACGCCTTACGGTCCTCAGTTTTGGCGAGTTCCTGAATGGCAAAAGCAATGATGATGAAGGACACCGATGTCATCAAGAAGCAGAAAACGATATTTCCTACCGTCTCGAGACGGGCCTTTCCGGCGGGGAAGCGGCGAGGGTCAACTCTCTTAATGGCGCGGTTGGAGATGACTAGAGACAGCGTGCTGAGGGGATCAAAGACGGCGTCGGCCATGGTTGTGAAAAGTGAGAGTGAGCCGGATGAGATGGCTGCAAACAGTTGAAGACCGGACAAGATGACGTTAGCGGCAAGAGATCCGTAGATGGCAATCTTGTACTTGAGCTGGTCATCAAGGAACTCTTGACGAGCTTCAGCTCGCTGTTCTTCGACGGACTTAAGCATGCGCTCAATCATGGCATTCTGATTTTCATAGAAGCCGCGAACTTTGCTTGGGTCTGACTTGGGCGCAACTTTGGTGCGGGTCGAGGGTGTCTTGGTGTCTCGCTTCTTTGACATGTTTGCTTTTATTTGATCCAGATCCGAATCAGTCTTGTATGAAAAAGACAGACCATATGGGTCGCTCTCAACGGCGACGCGGGGGAATCGAGAGCTACGAGCCGCATTGATGGTGACTTGACTCTCAACATCGGTTATGTGAGAGTTATGGCGCTCGACAGTGTCCGACTCCCTAGCGGTAGGCTGAACTGCCTCGAATGCTGTACTAGAGGCATGACGAGGAGTGATAGGCCTACCGCGGGAGCTACTTCGACTAGAAGGAGGATGTTGGAGAGCGTACACACTCGGGTGGTGAGTGATGGTGTTTCTACCGTCAGGAGTCATCTTGAACCTGACGATGAAATCAACGACCAAAAGGAATTCAACGTGGTAGAAAAACGGATGAGGTTGCAACAAGTGCGTTCGTTTGTGTGTATGACGAAAGAGCTGTGATATAGATAAAAGGCCCAAAAAAATAAAACGAGACGAAAGCTTAACCACGAAAGGAAGATGAGGGTTTGACGTTAAAGGAATCTTTCCAAGTAAAGTAATGTGTGACAACCAAGAAATGGTAAACGTGGGTTAGGGATCAGGGGAGCTGGGGTCTGGGAGATTTGTAGATTTTGAGTTGAGCGATGACGAAGCGGATGGGCGCCGTCGTATCTTGAGAGATGGGGCGTGGAATAGTGGAATTATGAGCTGGAATAGCGAGCCTAACTGGAATAGGTGCAGATCCCTGGCAAGAAACCGGCTAGATGGATAAGATATAAAAGGTTGATTTTAAGATGGATTGGATTGGCTGGCTGGGGTGGCATGGATGAACATCTAGTAGTCACTTAGTGGGCGGTTGCCTCTCGGCGAGTTTGCTGGCTGGCTGTCTTAGTAGTGCTTGGTAATGGAGATGGCCAAACAGGCTGAATGCATTTTCAATGCCTGGAGCAAAATGTCCCTGTTATTGGGACTGAAAACAGTGGCTGCACGTGGGACCTAGCCTGGAAGGGGGGGGGGGGGCTTTTGTTGAGCTGCGACTACACCAATTATCACACTATCTTTACTGCTGTAATATAACAAATTATACTTTTTTTTCCATCCCTACTTAATCTTTCCCCCCCAATCTCTTCTTCTGTTTTGTATTTCTTCTTTCAAGATGACGATATAATAAGCCGTTTACGAAAAATCAGATTGTAAAAGTCATGACGTTATCCGCAAGCGAACAAAGACTAATGCAGGCCTTGCATAAGACAAATTGACGGAAATGGCAATTGCTGAGACACCCAAAGGTGAAAGGTGCATGTGCGCTGTACCTTCGAAAATCGAGATTTGGTCGGTTCTAGCTGATATGACGCATGACCTGGCATAAGTAAACGAACCAAAAAGTAATACTGATTTATCCTGGGTAATAATTGAAGAGGTGCCAAGTTTCCGATATTGCACTAAAAAGCGCATTCATGCGTAATTTAGCTTTTGAAGCTGGCATCGCTCCCTGCAGTCGCCTGTCTAGCTGGCCACAATGAGCTCACAGCTGCCGAATCGTACGACACAGGTGCTACCCAGTCCAGTGTCGGCAAGTGCACAGCGAGGCAGCAGCGGGGTAACCACCAGTCCAGCCTAACAGTGGCCAAACTATGTGCCTGCCTTCTTCTGTGTGCGTCTGGAGGCCTCACCGACTTTCACTTGGCTAGTCGTGCCAGCATGTCTGGACATATTTCAATTTCATGCACCAGACGAGACCAAGGATGGCAATCCAGAAACCCGGGGAATGGATCTGACAAGACATTCACGATCTGCCTTGGCCTCATAGGGCTGGTTTTACGTTTATTTTTCGTGCTTAATCCTCTTTGCTGCAAGGTGCTTGGACTCGGGACGAACGCTACCCATGCATTTCTCGGGCGCATTCGGAGCGCTGGCCTGCAACCTCATGCAGTTTCAGGAGCGTGGTAGTGCATGGGTGGGGCATGCACCTAAATCCCTAACACCCAGCATCCACTGAAACGACTTACACGCGACAACCACCATAACAGGAGAATATATTGTCTTATCCATGTCCCTGAAATCCAATTGCTATTGTAAATATTACATTGTACAACTCGAGTCGCTAAATTGTTAAACGGTATACTGAGGGTCCTCAACCGCCCCGAGTTGATATACGGCCGCACCTGCTCTCTTGGACCCTTTTTCTCAGGTAAACAATGTTCAATAAGGCTTTCATAAGCGGGCAAATAATTCTTTCTCACGAAATCATAGAACCTCTGAAGCAAGTGTGACTTCATGTAATCCATGTACGGGCTCTCAGGCAACGGGCTCTGGGGAAACAGAATTTTGAAAACGTCGTACCACTGATCTCCTGGAGTCTTATTCCGGTCGGAGCGTGTCTGAAGCTGAGTAGTCTGGTCTCGAGTGACTCCTTCCCAAGATTGTGGATCTTGCGTTTCGCATGGAGGCCTTTGTCGAGTATGGGAGGCTAAATCTTCCTCCTTTTCAAACTGCATGTTACAGGCAGCGCAATGAATGGGGATCTGATGTCGTCGTGTAAGATGCTGGTTGACACGAGAGACAGCTGTAAGTTCTGCTTGCTGACATTTGTGATATCTGTGTGGCTTCCATTTGTAAAATGGACAGGCGAACAGAAGCGAATCATCCGAATCCTTGCTGCTGGAGCCAGATCGAGGAGCTTTTAGCCTCTTTTGCCGCTTATCATCATCTTGGTTCCTCCTGTCATCGCTTTCAGCATGTTTGCGCTTTGCAGATGACCTTTTTGCGGAATCATTGCCACTAGTGCTTTGTTGCGTCGACGGACCTTAGTCGTCGCAGCGGCCTTGCCCACTGCTGGTACTATTCCAGGCAGTTGGTGCGTAATTTGACATATAGTGAGCCTGAAGTATATGAATTGTCCAGAACGATTCGGTTTGTTTAGGAAAGTTATGTCGACAGCTCTCATCTACTTCGAAGGCACCGTCGCTTTCTGAAATCGGCTCACTGTCGGTCAACGAATGAGATACAACCGAGCTTGAACTTATGGGTCCGGCTGCGTCGTGTGCTCCGGCCATTTTGTCATCCATTTCATTTGATAACTTAGGGTTTGGTATGAGGCGATTAGACCATCGAGGGAGGCAAGGGAACTAAGCCATGGTCAGTAGACTTTTCGTAAGGCGGCTCGTCCTTGCCCCGAGTGGAAACTGGAGCGTTCTGGCAGAAGGCGCTGGGTGAGATACTGTTACTCACTAAATACGTTTTGGGCAGAGGGCGTTCGGTATTCTCAGGCGACCCCTTGTTCTCAGTCATCAGAGGAACAGGATCGGCAGATTTATCAGCCAGAGCTTTCGTGTCTTCCCGACTCATGTCATTGTCCAGAGCTTCCACGATCCAGAGTCGAAGCTCAGGCATAGGCGGCCAGTAGTCACTATTCGAGACTCGGCTAGCTGCTGAGAAATGTCGCCGTCGTAAATGTTTTGCAGCACTATAGTATGTGCTGTACTTTTTGCCGCCGGCACAAGCTTCGCAGCCAGAGAGGGGGATGTCGACGGTGAAAGACGGCTTAAGACCGATGCTATGAGGATCCTGACAAATAAGAGCCTTTGAACCATGAGAATGAACTTGTGAAACATGAAGGAGCAACCCATGGGCACTCTTAACACGCTTGGTACAATCAGTACAAGAGTATGTCATCTCGTATGAAGTCGTCTCTGTAGGGTGTGGAGAGCTTGAATTCTCGTGCTGTAATCGCTCGTATAGTTTCTTTTGTCTGGGCGCGTACAGCTGGGAGCCCTCATCACAATCAGACGTGCGAGAGGTATAAACGCTACCATTGACCTTTGTATCAGATTGGTCCTGCCATTGTTCGTCAAGAGACGGGGGAACAAGTGTAGATGCACTGCTAGCTCGACTTTTCCCAACTACAAAGATACGGAGCGAGCCTAAATTGGAATCAATTTCAGAAATATTGATTGCAAACTATACAGAGAGATATCTTTAAAACATGGCAATACACATATATTCTCCAACATGGGTGTCAGAAGCAGGGCTTACAGTTTTGCGGTGGGAGCAGCCTCTTCAGTTTCGCTTCTAGCGAGAATCCAGTCCACGACATCCTTTGCAAACTCATCTCTGCAGTGATCCGCATGGAGCTGATGATAGGCTCCATCATACGCCTTGGACTCCTTATCCTGAATGTCGCTCTGATTCTCGACAAACTTCATGGCGGCATCAAAACTGCATGTCATGTCCGACTTTCCATGCGCCAATAACAGACTCTGCACATTCTTGCCCAACTTGATAGTGCCCGACGACAGCGCAGCGGTTCTATCCAACAGCGAAGCCAGTCCCTCCAACGTACCTGTGTTATGGCACAATGGATCATTTCTCACCGACTCAACCACCGCCTGATCTCTGCTAAGGTGCTCAGGCGGAACGACATGCTTCAGCTGCTGCTTTGGTAGCAACTTGCCGACCAGCCTGCCCATGAAGATCTTGGCGCTGCTGGGCTCCTCCTCAGGCGAGAAGCCAATGAAGGGGCACTCAAGAATCCAGCCACGGACTTGGCTCACGACCTTATCGTAGGAAGCATCGCCAGCAAGCGTCAAAACCTCACCTCCACCCATGGAGTGACCCATAACAAACACGGGGACATCAGACGGAAGCTTGTCCTCAATGAAAGCTGCAACGTCGGCAATGACGGTGGATGTAGGACCAGTCAGTCCGCGCTGGGAGTCCTTCTTGACGCTGCGGCCCCATCCGCGCTGATCCCACGAGTAGACCTCAATACCATGCTCATTGAGTTTGGGGAAGAAGTCATTATAGCGGTTGATATGCTCGCTGAAGCCGTGCACAAAAACAAGCTTAGCCTTCACTGGACCGGCTGGCTACACGTCGCATCTGATTAGTGCTGTTCATGCTCTGCGATGCAGCGTGAGGAGAACTTGGGATTAATGCATACAGTCCACGTTTTGCTATAGAGGCTAACGTCGCCGGTTTTGAATTGACCCTCTGTGGTTGTCGACATGATGTGACGCTGCGTGAGAGATGATAGAACGGAACGGCAAACACGAATATCGGTGAGATGGGCAAGTTTGCGATGGGCTACCTTGGATAAGATAAAGTTGTGAGCCAAAAAATAAATAAAAAAAACCCCCAAACTATGAAAGAATATAAACGTTTATAGCAAGAGCAAACAAAATGGAATTATTTTGAGATTCGGCGGCGTCGGAGCATGGACGTGTTGGTAATTGTGTTGTGATGTCTGGTCGGAGCGCCTAGCCCAAAGTGGGTGGTTGGCTCCGCCGCATGTGACAGTCGCTACCTGCGAAACTTGATTCACTGCCCGGCTCTGAGCATCATGTAAATACACCCGTCAGTACCAACAATTCA
This sequence comes from Simplicillium aogashimaense, assembly GCA_028455935.1. Lineage (NCBI taxonomy): Eukaryota > Fungi > Ascomycota > Sordariomycetes > Hypocreales > Cordycipitaceae > Simplicillium > Simplicillium aogashimaense. The sequence continues at coordinate 3,002,301 of CM052007.1, read as the reverse complement.
TTAACAATCCCTCCAAATGCTTCTAATTGGGTTGACGGGGTCCATAGCGACCGGAAAATCTACCGTGTCGTCCCTCCTCTCCTCACCACCCTATTCCCTTCCCATTATCGATGCCGATGTTCTCGCCCGTAAAGTCGTCGAGCCAGGAACCAGCGGCTACGCATCCATCGTCAAGCACTTCCTCCCCACTACGCCAGATCTCCTTGTCCCCGCCTCGGATTCCATGCCCGAAGATGGACCTGATGGCAAAGGGCGTCCTCTGAACCGTCCTGCGCTCGGCAAGCGCGTATTCGGCAACTCGGAAACCCTGCAAAAGGACCGAGCAGTACTCAACGGAATCGTTCACCCGGCTGTGCGATGGGAAATGGCCAAATCAGTATTCAAGTATTATTTTATGGGCCACTGGGCTGTGGTGTTGGACATCCCGTTGCTGTATGAGAGTAAACTCGATAGATTCTGCGGCGTCTCCATGGTTGTGGCGGTAACGGATCCTGAGATTCAGATGAAACGCCTCATGCAGCGGGATGCGCATTTGTCAAGAGAAGATGCAGAGAACAGAGTCAATAGTCAGACAGATGTGAGAGAGAAGGCAGCTAGGGCAAAGGGAACGGGAGGCGTGGTGCTCTGGAACGATGGAAGCAGAGAGGATCTGGAGGTCTTGTTAGCAGACGACATGAAGGGCCTCAAAAGGTCTAGTCCGCAGTGGTGGGCTTGGTTATTGCTTGGATGTCCGCCGCTGGCTGTGGCGGCGAGTATTTGGAGAATTTGGCACAATGGTAGGACGGAGAGACGGTGGAAGGAGAAGTTGTAGCCTTTGAAATTTAATCACTTTTTTTTTGTGTACATTGTATTATTGTTAAGAAATGAAGAAAATAATGAAATGTCTATCCGTTACACCGTCCAAATTATGCCTCTCTCCTTGTCTTTCGAGTGGAGTGCTTGTTGATGCAGTTCTCTGTCTATCATCTTTTTCATTCCTGATATACCAAACTATCAAGAGAACCGCCCTCCTAAACCATATAACGAACGCGTAGGCGAAAAAAGAAATGTTTTTTTTTATACACAGTGGTCTGCAAACCAATCGTCTTTTCCAGAGTACCTTCAGCCACTGTTTAAGGACGCTGCTGTTTGCTTTCAGGCTTAGCCTCCTCAGCGTCCTGCTTCTCTTCTTCGACCAGCTCCTCCTCCTCGAGTTGTTGCTCCAGCTCCTCAGCTTCGGTGATGTGACCTCCCTTCTCTGGACGTGGCTTTTCGGTAACCTCACCACCGCTCATCTGCCACTCCATCAACCTGCTGAAGGCGCTTTCGGGGTCAGCAGCCAGCTTGGTGTAGCTGCCAATCTCGGCGACCTTGCCCTCAGTGTTGAGGACAATAATCTGGTCAGATCGTTTGATGGTCGACAAGCGATGGGCGATGGAAATTGTGGTGTTGTGGCCGCGAAGAAGACCAGCGAGTGCTTCGTTGACGAGTGTCTCCGACTCGGCGTCCAGAGCCGAAGTGGCTTCGTCAAGGATCAGAATATCTGGTGACTTGAGCAAGGCTCGCGCAATAGCAATTCGCTGCTTTTGTCCACCAGACAGTTGGGATCCTCGCGCACCAACTTGTGTCTCCAGGCCATCAGGCAGGTCGCTAATGAAGTTGCAATTGGCCCGTCTGGCGGCGATGACAATCTCGGCGCGAGAGGCGGCTGGCTTGCCATATGCAATGTTTTCTGCAATGGTACCCGAGAAAAGTACGGGTTCTTGAGAAACCATACCGATTCTTCTTCTCAGTGACTTGACGTTCATTTTTGACACATCAACGCCGTTAATGCTGATAGTTCCAGATGTTGGGTTGTAAAAACGGAGCAATAGGGACGCAACGGTGGATTTACCACCGCCGGATGGCCCAACGACGCAAACATTACTGCCTGATGGGATTTCAAAGTCGAGGCCATTGAAGATCTTAACTGCTGGTCTTGTTGGGTAGGCGAATGTCACATTGGAGAATTTGATGGTGCCTTGTGCTGATTTGACTGGTTGTCCAACAGTTTGGTGGATGCCTGGTCTGCGATCTTGTAACTCAAACAGTCTGCTGGCAGCTCCTACACCCTTCATGAGCTCAGAGTAAAATCCAGATAAGCCGAATAAACTCGATCCAGCAAAGGCAGTGTACATCATGAATGATGTCAACTCTCCCAAGGACATAGCTCCAGATCGTACAAAGCTGCCACCAACCACAAGCATTGCCAGAATGGTCATATTGCCGGCCCATCCGGTAGAAGCGAAGAAAGTGGCGGCAATCAGAGACTCTTTGCGGCCC